>AXCM01008324.1:0-12009 GCA_000473375.1 Anopheles culicifacies | reverse complement strand
CAATTAATCAAATTAATCAAAACCCTGAGTCCCGGGGTGTCCCGGTTACGGATCCTTGCTCTTAGTAAGCACATCCGGAATATGTATGATGTGTCCACAAAATTGGTTTACTAAAAGAGTGAGAAGACTCCCCTGGAGAAAATAAATCCAGGAATGTGAGATAAGCGCCTAAATTCATGCAAGTTTCTCGAATACTTTTCGAATAAATTTCTCATAGTGTATTTTTTGTGTGATCAAAAATGGTTCTTCAAATAATAAAGTTATAATAAGGCACGGTCTTTCCTAGAACTTTGGGCACATTTTGGGCAATACGGAATTACCCGTCAGCTGGTGACGTAAATCTTCGTCAAACCCCTTCATTCTCGAATGTCCCGCTCACTGGTACACGCAACCATTATGCCTGGCGAGAACGAAGTCACGAGAAACCCTGATGGAGTACTGAAGCAATTCTAACGTGCTAGCTGATTTTAAGAACTAGGAATAGCCACGAAAGACCAACCTTGTAGCTAGTTTCCTCCAAACTTATCAAATCATTTATATCCACACGATATATGATTACAATAAAATAACAACTCCCAGTGCTCTCCAAACTTTCTCAAGTCCATTACCAAAATTTCCTCAAAATATCCCGAAAATTTCCCACGTTGCACACATCTACACAACAATCCTTATTTGACTGTTATTTGACGCCTTGACAGCGGAAGCAAAGTTCGCCGGGATATCTCGGTTTGACATTGGAAGATGTTTTTTTTTACGCTCGACGCTTGTTTATGTTTAGCTTTGCGTTTCGCCACTGTTCTTTTCGTTTCGTTAGTTTCCTTTGTTGGGGTTTATTTTATGTTGTAAGCTACTGAAAATTCACGGCAATGGCAGCAAACGTACCAGAAAAAGAGTCTGTGCTTAAAAAACGCATTCTGCCCAGAGGTTTACAGAAGCTTATCGAGCAATGTTTGAAAATCTATCCCGATCAAACGAATCCGCTGCAGGTGACGACCGTGTTAAAATACTGGTGAGATATAATTGTGTGCAAACTGTTAACCACACATCTAATAAAATACCTTCTCGTTTGTCTCGTTTGTTTGTCTAACTTTAGGCTCGGTGGCTTGGATCCCTTAGATTACATTAGTATGTATCACAATGCGGGTGATCCGGAGCAAAACATTCCCCCGCACTGGCACTACGTCAGTTTTGGTCTGTCCGATCTTCACGGTGATGGTCGTGTGCACTTGGCGGATACGTCCGGCGGTCTTGAGCCTCGTTCCGGGATGGGATTCGAGTTAACCTTTCGATTGATAAAATCACCCGACGCACCAGCCAACGAACGGCCCCCGACCTGGCCCGCCAACTTGCTGCAATCGTTGGCTAAGTACGTATTCCAATCGGGCAATCGGCTCTGCACCGGAGATAACATCCCTTGGCGACGTTCGCTTGATGGTAGTAAGGATACGAGTACGGCCATTCAGCATATGCTAATAGCCGAAGATCCCCAGCTCCCACGTACGGAAACCCCATTCGGTTGGGTAGACTTCTTGCAGATAGTGGGCGTTACGAGCGAGGAGTTGGAGCAGGCTTCACGCTGGAACGGCAAAGGAATGCTGAATCTGCTGACAAAGGATCCTGCTACGGGAGGTCCATGGTTGATCACGGACATGGCGCGATCGAGCAGTGTGTTCGAACAGTTCCCCGAAACGCTCCGGCAGCTTGAACTAGACCTGGAAAAGGAAGGATCCGATCTAGCCGGTGTGAATGCAGATTTTACCTTCAAGGAGCTCGCAAAGGGTGCGTTAACCGCGGCCATAAAGAAAGAGGTGCTCGATCCGGACGAGGAACTGTCCCGTTCCATTTCCTCCTGCAACATCGCAGTAAAGCAAGAATCGAAGAACGAAGACACGTTGGAACAGTCGACCGGTTCCACCTCCTCGGATATGGTGAATCCGTTTGACAATCCAAACATACCGTCACGCGTCTTTCCGCTGACCGGAATCGAGCTAACGTTGGCACCGTATGCCGCCAAGTTTCTCATGCTTGCCGTGCGTGATCGCATCCGACACGGACGACACTTTACGTTCAAGGCGCAACATATGGCCGTCACGTTCGTAGCCGAATCGGTCACGGGATCGATTGTTAATCGTCAAACGCCGTACGCCGTGCTTGGTAGCTGGGTGCAGATACTGATCCCGAACCGACTGGTACCGCGCATGGTGGACAGTTTCGGTGAGTTGAGCACACGGAGTGTGGACAGTTTGAAGATACCACTAACATACGAATGGCCGGAACAGAACCTTAAGTTCATTATCGACAATCCGCCCCCGGAACTGCTCAACCAACAGGGACCGATATTGGCATGAGCTGCCACAGGCGCTGGATTGATAGCATTTCCCTGTGACTGGGTATTATTACTTACAAGTGCCTTGATATTGCTGCACACACCCGGAACCATCGGGTGTGGCGGGTTTTGGGCTTAGAATCAAATAAGTGTAACTCTACTACTTTTTATCATTTTTAACGAAATAAATCTCATTACTTTTTCTTCATTTAAATTAAGTTTGTTTTATATATGTATATGTTTGTCATCATCAACATAGTAGTTGTAATGTTAATTTCAATTTAACCATTTTATTGCTTCTCTCCATTAAGAGGATTACAAGTTTTTGTTTTATCTATCAGTTCAGTAATACAATATCTATCAAATAATTAAATACACGTATTGCAATACAACATTTTAATCTCAAAATTCAGATTCGCTTTCGACGTAATCTTGTGCGCGAAGCAATACTGCTAATACGTGGCTCAACGTCTTGGGCGGTGCTTGGTTTATTCACCGGCACTACTGGTTCAACAGCTTGCTTCCCATGCGAACGTATCGATTTTCCATCCATCAACTTCGTGTTAGCCCTCTTGCTACTGTTACTTACTTCTACGGCTGCGTCGTGACCAGTAGGCTCCGGACTTGGTTCATCGAATGTTAGTTTGGTTTTGGCCGCTAACAGCGGTGTCCTGCGCTTCGTTGCCACGGACCGTACGGCCGATGAAGCTGGGGTCGGCAAACGCTTGCGGTCGGAGTAAGATTTAAGCGACAGGCCGGTTCGTTTGTCCGCCGAAACGGCATGACTATGTTCGAAGCTGGTCTCGATCACCTCCTCCGTTCTGCCACTGGAATCATTGGAATCATCGAGTACGATCACTGCCTCACTGCTGTCGCTATCGCGTTTCGTTGCTCCACCGAGTACAAGCGCATCCCGAAACGATCCATTCAGTGTTGCCGGACTATCGGTTCTAGTACGTGCCGTTTGAGGCGTGTGCGCGGACACATCACTATCACTCGACACGCTTAGACAGGGAAACTCTTCAATTAGCAAGCGACGAACCTTTCGTCCGTCCATATTGTTTCCGTCAGCCGTCCGTGTAGGAGTTTCTTTTACCAACGCATCTTTATATGACGTCAATGATTCAGGGATTTCTGGCGGAGGATCTCTAATCATTCCACGCTTTTCCGTACGACGATAGCTTTCCTTAGCTTTCGTGGACATTTTCGAATCGGGCCTAGCCTTGGTCTCATTGTTTTCGTTGAAAAATTCTGGTTTCGGTAGCTTTGTCTTTGATTTTCCCACACTCATCGTTGATGGTATGGAGGTGGGTTTGAACATTTTACCAACCGTGGCCGGAATCTCCGGTCCACTTCCCTTGAGGTTCGGTGGAGAATCTACGAAAACGTTGACCGTTTTTGGTTTGCGAGCTGATGCAGAATATGTACGCTTGGTGATGATACCGTCCGGCACGGGCATGCCATCCGAATCGGTTGTTTTTTGATGATGGCGTCGTGACGTTGCCTGCCGTAGCAGCTCATTTACACGATCGACCGTTTTGGGTGGGGCTCGTGTACGAACACCTTCCTTACTAACCGTCTTGGGAGTTTTCATCGTTAAATTGCTCAAGTTAGCCGTTAGTAGACCCATGTCCGGTGTGCCCCCGTTAGTTTTACCCTTCCGTGCAAGTAGCTCAGCGTATCGCTCTTTGATCATCGATGGGCTGCGTTTTGGGCGGGGCATTTTGGATTGTGGAAGTGGTCGTTGGACCAGAAAATCCAACGCTTTTATATTGTACCGTACGTCGGCAACCAGTGCCGGATCGATGCCATGTTCAATAAGCTTCAATGCGTTTCCATATACTTCACGGGCACGATCGAACAATTGTTGTCTGACCAAGAACTGACCACGATGGACAAGGGTTCGAATCACAGCTACGGACAGATCCGTCCGGTATACCGGCACGTTCCAGGAAAGAAACTCGGGATATACATGCACCCGCCAGTGCTCGATCAGTGTTCCGTAATCACGTTCGATGTGTTTCATCGATTTCGTTTGCTGCAGGACGGATAACCGCACAGCCAGCGCGGCCGTTTGATATGCCATCGTTTTGTACTGTGGATAGCTGCAGTATCTACAATCGCACTGCGATGAATGGCGGAACATTAGGTACTGCTGTACATTCGTTTCGTCTATTGTAAGTTCATTCCTTGCGGGAGATCGCCCACCATTGAATGTCTGTAAAATGCAGCAAAGAAAGGAATGTTATAAGTACTGTTGGAAATTAAACCCAATTGCTAAAAACGTACAGATACGATTCGGTGCTTTGGTGCGGCTTCTCTTTCTACATCAACCAGATCGTCGATGATGAGCGTATGACCCGAGATTGGTAAGCTATTGATCACTTTTTGGTGAACGCTTTTATGGCTTACAGCTAACGACGGATGATCGATTAGTTTTCCATTTTCCTTGTCCACCTCCGGCAATATCGAACGTAGCATCAATAATCGATCAAGGTACAACAGTATGATCTAAAAGAGAAACGATAGTAATTAGTAATTCAGTTGAAGGATCATAAATCAACGATCATCTTACCTCACATCGATCCAACTTTTGCATGTCGGCGTACATTTGACCGTACAGCAGCAGCAACTGCATTGCCCGTAAGCCAGCACCTCTGCGCAGCACGAATTTAAGCAACTGTTCCAGGTACGGTTCAATCATCGGCCCCGTATCGTACCGTACGATCAAATACTGTAACACATCTACCGTCATGTCGACCGTGGCGAGGGACAGTGTGAACATGTGTTCGCTTGATAACTTCTGCAGCTCGCTAAAACTGGACAGCATTCGTTTCATGAACACTAGCGAAGGTACAGTATCTGGCCATGGCAATCCGTACTCTGTGACAAGCCGGAAGATGATCTGTGCCGTACGCCCCTGAAACAGCTGTTTGATTGTACCGACATCGCTCGATCGGTCCAGATGATCTAGGGCGCGCTGAATCAAACGAAGCGCCTTCTCTAACTCACTTCGGGAAGCATAGTAAAGCGCAAGTCCGAGGTGAAGGTTTAATAGTTGAAGCTTACGATTATCTGGCACATCATCGATACTACCCGAAGGAGGCAGTAAGCTTATCGCCCGGTTCGCTAGGTCCTCCAGCGTTGCCAGTGTGCCACCAGCGTTTGGGGGGTAGTGCGCTTTCTTCAACTGTACATCCGCTAGCTGGTGCTGTTCCAGAAGAAAGGCCAGCGAAGAGCATTGATCCAGCGGACGCGTATCACGCCGCTGAGAGACGAGAAGCAAATTTAACCACTGCAATTCAACCGCACGGTGAGGATGATAGTTTAGGTGGTACAAGCGGGCAATGTTATCCAGTATGCTCGATATATGCGTAACCGAGGGTAGTACCCAAAGCGACTGAAAGCTTTCCTCTGCCAGCGTTGCCATTAGCTCACCGTAATACAGCCGGATCGTTTCCATGCGCTTGAAAAGAATCGTCTCACGATCGAGCTGATTCTCGATCAGTATCTCATCGATTTGCCCGTTACGCAAATGGTCCGTTTTGAATGGGATGTCACGCAAACGATTAATTAGCGTTCGGCTAACGGAACTAAACGTGTAGTAGCTGATGATCCCCAGAGCTGCGATACGTTTAATACGCTCCAGTGTGTTTATCGGTTTGTACGCTTTCAACGCACCCATCAGTGTGTCCATCAGCGGTTCCGGTAGCTTGGCTGCATCATTCTCGCTGAATCCGTGCAAAGCCATCCCGAAGGAGAGACAATTTTCACTAACATCTACTACCTTTGACAGCTCCACCATATAATCCCACGCCGGGAGCGTGTTGGACGTTTTATATTTTATCACCAGTGCCATTTCCTCTGCAAATATGGCAACCTTTTCGGCGCGTGTCGGTGTGCAGTCGAAGGTAAACCCGTGCCGATCGAACGATGCGTGATCGTACAGCTGCAATATGGTGAGCGTACGGACAGGATCCGTTTCGGGTGCATTCATCTGATAGCACATGATCGATCGCACGATCGTACTGATAGTTGCCCGTTGTTCCTCGGTCGAACTGGCCGTACTCGATGATGCATCCCGGAGCGTTAACAATAGCTTTAACATTCGAATACTAACATTCGCCCAGCACGATCCACCCGTTCCAGGACGATCTATGTAACTGTTCTCCAGCAGCCTTACCAGATACAGGTCAGACAAGAACTCAAACCTGTACCGATTTTGTACGGATATGAGCTGTTTGATTGTGTGTGCAATTTCTACGGTTTCCTCCGTTGCTCGGCAATCCTCTCGGAGAAGCGTAAGAGCAAGCTTAAGCCAGGAGATGCTTTGACGCATCGTACTGTCGAGCAGCGCACGCTTTCGTTCACAGCCAAGTTCTTCTAGTAGTGCTAGTTTCCGTTTGATCAACTCGCAGCTTCGACTCACCGAGTAGGACAGTTTGTTAAGATCGGTATGCTGGTCGGTTGCATTTCTAGCTTGCACGATACTTAACTGCATCACTGTGCTAAGCAGTTTATCGGCCAGATGACGCCGGGAACTTGTGCACATGCGGCATAGTTCGGGTACGGTGTCCGAAGGGCACTGGCGTACAAAGTGCATAAGCGCTTCGCAGAGTCCAATTGCAGCAGCGGATACGGCCAACGAAAACTCCTGAGGTAAGCGGTACAGGTAGGGGATAGCTTGGCAGGTAATAAATATCGCTATCCTAACCACCAGCTGATGGTCCGGGAACGTTGCGTGCACTGATCGCACATGTTTGGTAATGTCTTCGATCTGTTGCTCCGTTGGATGAATTTGTTTAACGAGCTGTACCACCATGCTTACCAGCTGGTAGCAGCTAGCGTACGGTTCACGTCGAATATCTTTAAAAATGGTAAAAAATTCCGTAAACTGATAATAGTCTTCATTTTCCCGTCCGGCGTTCGCGAGAATGGTTTCGACAAAACCAACGCTATCGCCAAGCAAGCTGATTAGCTCCCGCTCATCCGGCTTAACGTCCATTAGCATCGTACGCATGATAATTTGATAGAGTAATTGGGCTTTTGTGTGGCTTACAGCATGCAACCGACAGAGTATGGCCAACCCATTGTCGAACACCTCACGGAAAAGGGTCAATGCGGACAGTCGAATTCCATCCGTCGCCGTTCGTGCCTTATTAGCCTCGTGGATTAGAACATTGCGCTGCATTTCTATAACCAAATCTGCACCTTCCTTCATTAGTTCCTTCGTTTCTTTGGCTTCGTGTATCGTCTTGAGCACGACTTGCTTCACTCGCACGAAGAGATCTGCCTGATCGTCCTCAATTGGGAACTGATTCATTAGGCGAGCGACGTACAGCTTCGTTCTGATGCGTCCGCGGCTATCGTCCTTTCGTATGAGCGCAACGATCGCATTGTACAGCCGCGCCACAAGGTATGATCTTGTAGTACAGTCGGCCTGATGACAAACCTTTAGGAACGCTTCGAGCAACTCGAGACATTCCTTTGCCGCAACGGTTTGCAAATCGCGATCTTCTTTTATGGCGATCCAGTCCAGCAGCTCCTTTACGAGATGGGCCACACATACCGCGTAATTGGGTTCGTTCGCTATACCATCCAAACAGCGCTGTGTTTCCTTTAGCGTCCGAAGCAGTGATTTGGCATCACAGGACAGCTGCAGCTCTCGGCGAACTTTCAGGATCTGTCCTTTAAAATCCACTCCGGAAGACATGATGCTTCCGGGGTCATGTGTGGCTGTGTATGGCGGAGCAGTTCTGCAAACAAAAGCTAGTGAAACACAGCACTTGAACAATGTCCATACAGTTTGCATGTTCCTGGCTTCGCTGCAAAATGGCGCGATTGTGCCCAGTAACATTTTGTTTACTTTACTTACATATTTATCGTTGGTTCATGTGAGCACAACTTGACTGGAACTTTTCCGCACGTTTTCTCTGTGTAAAAAATATGTACAAAATAAACTTCTAGCGTTGAAATGTAAACTTTTCTTGGGATAAAATTCGCAGTCGCGAGCAGCGGAGCGTTATTATGCCGACGACTGCATTTGTCAGTTAACAATTCGCCTTCAAAATGATGTACATCTGCTTTCTCGCTCTTATAGGCCTTTAGCAACAATGCGTGTTAAAAAAAAAGTACACATCGGCTGTCGAAACGCTACCTGGCAAACAACATTAACTTCGCATTCAATGCCTTGTTCGGTATTTGTAAAATACAACGTAAAATTTCCAAATTAAATGTGCTGTCGAAAAAGAAAAATAGAACAGAATCATTAGAATATGCGAAAAGATTTGGCCAAAAAAGTTTCATTTTCACAAATTATTTCCTGTCTCTGACGAACCCTGCATTCTGAAAAGGCATAGTGCGAAAAGGCCTAAAGCAAACGTCAGTTTTTGAAAAACGAACCGCCTTCATATCAACGAGTCAAAAACAAAGCAAATACCTGCGTAAACGAATATCCTTCACGTATCGAACCGCGGTTGTGCATCATCCTGCCGATAACAAGCAATATTGCATCGAATCGAATCTAAGTTAACGCATCGCGTGAGTGTAATTGGAATGGTTATTGTGGAAAGTAAACGATCAAACGTGGGCTGCAAACGAGCTGCAAACGAAGCGCCAGTTCACCTAACCTCACAACAACACAAGTAGCGGTCGACGCAGTCTCCGTTGTGTTGTTAGGGGGCAAAAGCGTCGTAACGGATTTTATCACCTACGATATTTGTTGAAATATTGTGCATTTGCAGTGCGTTTCATTTGTGTAACTGTTGTTTTTCCTAAGTTGTTGTTGTTAACACTAAGTGTGGTAGCATTCCCGAACGAGAGGGAATCCAAAGAACAAGAGAGAGAAAAAAGAGTGAAAGAGAGAACAAGAAATAGCGGTTGACGAGGTCGTTGCTTCGATGTGAGCAAAGAGGGTGTGAAATTTGTGTTTGATTTAAAAGAACCCGGAAGAAATAAAAATTAACAAGCATGAAGTCGCCGATGCCCTTACCGGAACTGTTTGAAGAGGATGAATTTTCCTTCACCTTCAAAAAGGTGCGTACGTGTAACGGCTTTTTTTGTGTGTTACGTAGGTGTATACGTTATATTAATTTGTGTTCCATCTTCTCTTTGTAGCCTCGCGGTGTGAACGATGCGTTTCATAGGCGCAGACCACCGAAGCTTGTGCATCCGTTCAATCGCAGCATTAATGCATCCGTCGCTAATGCTATCTCGTTCATCGACGACAGCCGAACGGAGTTAAGCACAATGTACAACCGAAGCATACCGGACACATACTACGAGCAATGCTTCGAACAGCTGACAAAGGTTGGCGAAGGTTCGTTCGGGGAGGTATTCAAGGTGCGGAGCCGCGTCGATGGCCGGTTGTACGCGGTTAAAAAATCAAAAGCATACTTCCGTAGCACGCAGTGCCGGGAACTGTGCCTGGAGGAGGTACGCCGGTACGAGCAGTTCTCCGACAATGATAACTGCGTCAAACTGTATCTGGCATGGGAACAAGAGGACCGACTGTACATGCAGATGGAGCTGTGCCGCGAGAATCTGGAGGTGTACGCACGGGAGCAGCAAAAGCTACCGGACGAGCGGATTTGGTCGATAATGTTGGATTTGCTGCTCGCTTTGAAAAGCTTGCACGATCGCAATCTGATCCATTTGGACATCAAGCTGGATAATATTCTGGTCACAGACGATGGTACCTGCAAGCTGGCCGATTTCGGGATCGTGTTTGATCTGACGAAAAGTAATCCCCGGTACGCGACCGAAGGTGACTCGCGCTACATGGCCCCGGAGCTGATGGAGGGCAGGTACACGAAGGCGGCCGATATTTTTAGCCTCGGTATAGCCACACTCGAGCTGGCCTGCAATATAGAGCTTCCAGCGAATGGGCGCTTGTGGCAGCGTTTGCGTAGCGGTCAACCGTTGCCGGAAAATTTGGCGTGCAATATTTCGCCCTCGCTGAAAGCCATCATCCATAGCATGATGCATCCGGTGCCGGACGAACGGCCCACGGTCGATATGCTGCTGAAGCATCCGATCGTGCATAAAGTGCACGAAGCTCGAAGGCGTCGGCGCGTTTGGGAGCGTACGAAATGCTACCTCCACCGGAAGCTTTCTACCCTTGGCAGATTCTTCATGCTTGTCATGATGTGGTTTGTGGCGTGCTTTCGGTTGCAGCATCGAAAGCAAACGCCGGGAACGGTTAAACCGAAAGCAAACAAAACAGCGAACGGTTACAATCGTTCGCATCTATCGTTTGGCGATTGCTCTCGTACGACCGCCCAGGACGTGCTGCAGAATCACAGCTCCAATCTGTTGGCGACAGACAACCACGATGATGATGATTATGATGATTTGAACAGAACGGGGTTCAACAGCAGCACTTGTACGGCCGCTGGCGATGATACGGACTGTGATCGTACGGTGGGATCGAACGATGGCACCGAGAAGGAAAGTGTGCAAATTACCCCCACATTGAACAACTCCATGCCACCGACCCGCACACCAACAATACGTATCGTAAACTCTACACCCCTGAATCACGATCACCTATCACAGTATCAGCACCACCTACAGTATCAAACGAATTCGCATAATCATTCCGGTTCGCGGCATACGAGCCGTGTATTCTGTTCGCCTTTTCGCATTTTATGGTATATTTCAGAAGCGATTTGTTAGCTAGTCAGAATTACTAATAGATTACTATACTCCTGCCAGGTTTGAGGACGATGCGAACGATCTGTCGATATTGAACGATTCACACCGGAACGCGAAAGTGATCGCCGCTTCGCGTTCCTCTGCCGCACCAGCGCTTAACGATAGCGATAGTGATTTTCGTCCCCTCGGGTCACCGTCGCACGAGCTAAACCTATCCAATAGGCACACCGAAGAAGCGCCATCTATTAACAACGTCACGGCATCATCATCCGTCTGTGGTAGCGATCAATCGATTACGAGCACTCCAAACAGTTCCTTATTCAAAACGATAAGACCAGGCATCATGGCCAATGGTCTAGCTGCTGCTGCTGCTTCATCAGCCTGTGATAATCCGTTGTCTGCGGGATATTCGTCGTTTCTAATTAAGAAAAAATTAAAATTTAACGCAGAAGAAGAAGAAGACTCCGACTGAGCTCGTGCGGGTGATTCTCCATCTCATCCGCCTGGTACACACAGTACGTGTACGATCCTCTATAACAAAACAATACATGGTAAGTAAAAAGTTCGAAAAAAACATGGTGGGTGATAATTAATGTTTTTCTTTTCTTCTGTTATAGCCGTGGTTTGAGCAACATTTCCACCACAAACGAAACGCAACTAATCATGAACAGATCTCAGTGCTTTGGAACCAAAAGTAATAGCTCTCTCGTGTGTTCCCTTCCTCGTCACTATTCCGTTGATTTCTTCTTTTCTTTTTTTATTAATGAGCAAATAACGTTAAAGTCGATAGCATGAGAAAACTTTTAATATTCTTTATCCCAATGTGTATGCACTAAAGTGCATTACACCTAATACACCCACACACACACACACCTACACTAAAACGCTATTGGGCGTAAAACCAATGTGATATCATATGTAAAAAAAAAAGTGTAACTATTGCCTGTCTCTTGCACCTCTCCTTCTATTTCATTAAATCCCGTACACATTATCCTTACTACATTGTGTACAGTAACAACTTTAGCAGT
>AXCM01008323.1:0-12014 GCA_000473375.1 Anopheles culicifacies | reverse complement strand
GATTTCAGTCTCTATGGAACTTTCTTTTCGCAATATTCGTCCATCTTTATGTGTGCTTTATTGTTTTAAGGTTGTTTTTTTTGCACACATCACCAACAGCAGTGAGTGAAAAATTTCACTAATTTTCGGTGTTTTTGGGATGTGGTTTTTTCACCCCACAATACACTGCAGCCATGTATGCAGATTTCTACACCGCACGGTCATTACGGCCGTGTGAAAATTAATTACTCTACAGATACACACCCGGAGGTGCGGTAATTTGAACGCGGACGGTAAAAAGCACGACTTGCATTACAGTTTCACTTGCTGAAATGGGTGCTCCCATTACTAGAACGAACCAAAATTGTTTTGCTGATAGATGAGCTAAAACGTCCACTGTAAAGTACTAGCCAATTTGACGCACTCTAAACTGTTTTAATACGTAAAATCCACAAACGGTCAAAATTGCACTTTAAAACATCGAAAAACAGTCTGCGTGTAATGCGGGCTTGCATACACTTCGGGCGCTTTCACCAAAAACCGAGCGAATCGAGCGAAAAGAAATCATCGAACTCATCGTCACCGGTGTAAGCTTTTTTGCGCCTACTTTGGCGCGTTGTTGGCTGGCGTGTGGTCGTAGTAAGCCGTGGAATCCGGTTTAGCGTTTGTTGCCGATCGGAAGTATCCACTCGTCGTTCGGGTTGTCTCCTAAACGGTGGCTTCCAGTACACGACCTGTGTCGCACCCATCAGCGAAGTGATCAGCTTCCGAAGATCATGCCCAATACTGCCAAACTGATGCTTAATGTCGTGAAACAGTGAGGGAAATCCGATCACACCGGCACCGCGCGCTTGGCCGACCAGAGCCCTCCGCTCAGCGATCAACAGTGGAGCCGTGTGTATCATCCCGCCGAACACTAGCACCAGGAAGAGCACGATCCGTATGGATTTCATTTTCACCCGGAGTAACCGTGGTCCGTACGCGTGGTTTCACTTTTCTCGCATCACTCGTCCCAACCGACGTGGTTCGGCATCGATCAGTTGCCACCGACTAAACCGTGGCAACCCGGCAACGGTCCACTATATACCCCGAACATCCGGATGACCGGCCCAACCAGCATCCACGGGAAATGACACGTCGAATGGGTGAAATTTCTTTTCTTTCAAATGTTCATCGTCGCGTTCGTGCTGGTCATGAAATTTCGGTCACTTACCAAACCCGGCCTCACGCGTGCCTTCCACCTCGTCAAAGCATTACGCACCCGGTTCTACATGTTGCGCATTAAATAATTAGAGAAAATCGCGCAAGCTTTAAATCTCACCCAAGATGGACGGGACGGGTGGTGCCAAAAGTGAAAAATCTCACCCCGAGAAATGTACCGAAAAATCAACAAAAGCCCGTAGCACTGACCAAAACACAAAACCCCCATGAGCCACCCGTTTGTATGGAAGGCGTACAAACACGCACCATACACCGTAAAGGGGGTTCAGGCGGTTCTACATAATGGTGAGAGAAAGAAAAGAAAATGCGTCCATTTTCGCATTGTGCCGATGATAGTACGAACTGTAAAGGGTGGGATGATGATGTTTTGTTTCGCACCCGCAGCGATAGTTCATAAGCGAGACCCGCAGAAAGAAGACCTTTCTTGAGATGTTCCGGTAGTGATAAGATGATCTTTGGGAGGGGGTAAACCGGAAGCTTGGAAAAGATCGGAGTGTGAAAAAGTGAAAATTATGTTGTGCGTTACACGATTTTCCAGGGTGGAGATTGGAAGGGGTGGTGGTGTGAAGAAAACCCCACCCAGCAAGGTTTGAGATGAATTGAGTTATGTGGAGATGTAAATGGTGTCCACATGAGGTATAGAGCTGAGCGTGGAAATAATTGCGATTATGAGATTCGGAGCTGTTGCTTACAAAATCGTGTGACTTGTACGAGAAAGCCATGTACATAATATAAAGAATTAAATTACAAATATACCATTTATATGAAATTAAAGTGATAATGATGTTCATCCAAATATTACGGCACATTCTGACGAGTCTTGGCATCTCCTTCATATTTTAATGGCTCTATAACCTCGGGAGGTTTTGGCCTACCATTTCTGGCTACCGTGACTTGAAGGTACCCGCCACAGGATAGTCAGTCCTGCGTATGGGGGAACGGCCAGAATGGGACTCGAGTCTCGGTTCTGCTTCCGTTATCTCGTCGGCCCCGAGCCGCTCCAAGCTGGCATCATCTGTGTCAAATACAGAAATGGCGATTAGCTGGAGTGTAGTAATTCCTCAATATGATCCTCAACATATTTTCTCTCATACTACAAGATAATATCTCTCTCTTTCTCTCTCTACCTCTTCTCCTGGTTATTTCTTCTTCTCTGGCTCTACAACCTCCAGAGGTCTTGGCCTGCCATTTCTGGCTTCCGTGACTTGAATGTACCCTGCAACAGGTTCCTGCGTACGGGGGAATGGCCGGAATGGGATTCGAGCCTCAGTTCTGTCCCCGTTTTCTCCTTGGCTCCTGAACCGCTCCAAGCTAGCATCATCTGCGTCAAATACAAAAATGGCGATTAGTTGGAGTGTAGTAATTCAACGGATCAATATGATCATCAGGATATTTTCTCTCATACTACAAGATTATCTCTTTCTATCTCTCTCTCTCTCTCTCTCTCTATCTATATATCTCCTCCAGGCTCTTTAAATCCTATCAATTCAATCATTTATGACATCTTGTATTCTGTTTCCACATAAATTTAGAATAATACCTTGTAATGGGAGTACGATCCAGATGGGATTTTGATGCCGATCCTTTGACTGTCCTTACGATCTCCTATCGGCTTTTCTTCCTGAGGATACTTCGAAGCTCTCACTGTTTAAAAGCTGTTTAATGATATATTATGAGCTGATCTACGCAAAAGTACATCATAATACTCTGGTTGTTCTTTAGAATTACCTCAGCATCACGTCCAGTGTAGAGATGCGCGTTTCGGAATGAACTTGGCAGGTACGTTCCGTTCTTTAAAAGGAACGATCGGAAATAGGTTCGAAATTTTGAACCTGCCAGGTTCATGGGAAGGAAAAAACCTGTCAGAAGGAAACTAAAACATAGCAATACGAAAGAACCTGGTGAAAAGAACCTACCAAAAGGAAAGAACCTGCCTAAAGGAATGAACCTGCTAGTTCCGTTCCTTTTTTTTCGGAACTTTCTCATCACTAGTCCCGTGCAGATCGTCAAATTTGATTAAGTTTCCATTATTTTCAGGACACAAAATTTTAAATGATTTTTTCCACCTTAAATCAAGAAACAGGCTTCCAGCAGTAGCATACACAAGACACTCAATCTTATCGATTTATTTGATTTAAATTTTATTTAAATACATAAAGCATGCGCAATGCAGTAACGATGAACTACAGTTGCACTCTTTTATCTCAAGGTCACATCTTGGCACATCATCATCAAACTTAAATTATGACCTATAAAACATCAAAAAGGATAAGATTTCACAAAATATCACGTTACATAGAATAGCCCAAGATGCAGTTGTCTTATCAATGTCCTGCTACAATTTAATCCAGCAATAAATAAATTCACACACCCGGCACTAGTGTGCTAGTGAGATGCTGTATTACACACGTTGCAATAAATGCTTTTATGACGGCTTAGCGTCAAGCCGAAACATGATCACCGGCGTACTGTGGGTAGATGTAGTGTTGCCGTCATCGTCATAAGTCATCTTTGTTTTATTAATCGTCTACAAAACCTACCCGGCTTGATGACCTGGAGCGTACCACTCTCGCCTTGCTCCCTCTTCTCTCCACTCATTGATTGCGATCATGATCAAATAATAAACCTGTTTCGGGTTCTTGATTTAGTTTTGCATCCAGTTTCGCTTTTACTGCCCTCGCCGGAGTGGAAACGATATTCAGATCGAGTCGAGTCCATTAATAATGCTACCGTACGGATAGCGTCTGCCGTAGAGGAACTTGCCCCCGAAGCGTTGGTGAGGTGGTGAGATAAATGAGATTCAATTTCCAATTTTCTACTAATGAGTGTTGCATCGCTTAAGGTTCGCTTTTGGAAGCAAGCTATTAAGTGAGCGTGCTGGCACGGATGGTTCGCGGGAAGATGTTCCCGACGTTAATAATATATTATTAAAAGCGTAGAGTTTATTTTGTTCGTAAATGTTAAGCAATGTCAAACAGACGAATTCTGTTCGTTTGTTAATGGTATTTTACTGCTTCCGTTTTGTTCTCGCGTGCGTCCTATTACGAAACAACGCAAATGCCATCCCTCTTGAGAATGTTCTGTTTAAGAGATGGAAGAGGACAATCCCAACAAGCGACGGAGAAGAAACCTATTTCGGGTTTGATTGGACGAAGGAAAAGAGTTTATTTTTCACCCGATCATTCATTTTTTATTTGTTCGTTTAGGTTATGTTTGACAATGCGATTGATTGACATTCCGATACTGGCACATACACACACTCACACTGCGATATAGTCCGGATTTCGTTCAGAGATCTCGTTTCAGTTTCGTTTGCTCCCAATCGTTTTTTTGTTTGTTGTCCTTGTGGTTTTTCTTTTCCGCGGTGTATGTTGATTCCACTTGTTCTTGTGACTGTTTCCGAATGTTTCTCCCCCATCGGCTTAGTTGCGCTCCAGCTGCAATTTCTGCTTCGGCGAAACTTGAGCATCATGAACAGCATCAACCAACGTTTCGCCACGCAGAACTGCCTTCAGCGAAACCCGATCATCCTCCGGGGCCACTTTCGGGACGTTCGAAGTCTTCGTTTCAACCACCACGGATTCTTGGGGACTTTCGCCGAATCCTGCCCGGGCTGCCTTCTTCGCTGCACTTTCCGCCACCAGCTGGACGGGGTAGTCGAAGCTGTAGAAGAACCCTTTCGGATCGGCTGACACCGGTTCATCCTCACTACCCTGTTCGTTGTCGCGTTTCTTCACACTACGTGCGACCGCTTCTACAACGACACCTTCATCTTGGAGTCCATCCGAAGCCACGTTTGGCGAAATGTGGTCCGTATAGGGAAGGCTCGGATAGCGAATAAGGCTCTGATGTTGGTTCGAAACGGCAGCCAAGATTTCGTCCTGCTCTGGGTCCTCTTCTACCGTGTTCGCTTGTACAGCTCGGTAAGGTTCGTCACCGGCACCGGTGGACGTAAAGTCGGGATTAGCACGAGCCAAGCTGGCAGCTTCCTCCCATGCCTTCATGTGAGCGAGACGTGCCGCACGCACTTCGGGCGTTTCCGTTACCGGTTGCAGTCGGACCTCGGGACGGTTGTCGATCTGGTGAAAGCCGAGACCATCGGACCAGTACTGCACGATGATGTCCTCACCGAGTGGGTTCACGTACTGGTACGAGCCACGCACCTCACCGTTCGCGTTGCGCGCTTCCAGACGGGCCTGATTGTGGTCACTGTAGCCGAACATAGCTCTACCGAGCCCATCCTACGGTGGGAAGAAGTAGAGAAGCACATGAAACTTGTATTTTGATGATAAATGGTAAGAATTTGCAGTAAAAGGTGAGCTTGATTTCTCAAAACAGCTGTTGTCTGGTGGGATCTTAAAAATATTGTATATTATGAGCTACTGAAGTTTCTCGAAAACTCTTGGTCTTTCATTGGGAAAGTAACGTGTCATATGTAACATGTTTGGAGCTTTATCATGAAAAATGGTATAACGTGTAAGTCTTCTAGAAGGGGAAGTGATTTAGATCGGTAAGCAGATTGTTGAGTCATAAATTCCGAACGCAGTAAGTAAGTAGAGACGGGAAAAGGATGAAGAATGTGAAACACAGTACCTCGAAGATTGAAATTGCTTTTCTCCTACTCAGAGCTAATCCTGCTTCCAGAATCCTTTGTATTATTTATCATTTCTCGAAATATTATTTATTTTTTAAAAGATTTCTCAGATTTAGTCCGAGAACGTTTGTCAAGATATAGAGCAATTTAAATGCGGGAAAAAATATTACCCGAATATTACACATAACCACCAAGCTCCTGCATTGATTGGCGATTCGCTTGCTCCTAGTAGCCCCAATCGTAAAACCCCAACTTTATAACCCCGAAATAAAACCATAAAACCGACCGAACCGTCCAAGGATTTACTGAGCGATGTGTCCTTGTGGCATTAAGCCAAACGAATGCTATTTTACAGAATAATTTCATACGCCACTGTCTACTTGCACGAACAACCATGTCTGCCTTAAAAATCCTCCCAGGACAGGCAATAAATCAGACCTCGCCCAATGGCAGTTTGGCTGCTCTTGTGCATAATTCTTAAGTAAACGAATACAATTGTTAGCGCAAATGACGATCGCGCTCACGTGCGTGCTACCTACCTGCCCATGGAACTGTTTCGCTTCGTACTCCTCCTCCACGTAGTCCTCCGGATTGTCGATAGCCCGACCGTTGTAGTAGAAGGTGGCAAGGGCCGGATCCTGCACATTGCGCGTATATCCTAGCGGATGTTCGCCCAGCTTCGCCGCATACCGCAAGTCCAAACTTTGCTGCGTGATGTACTTCTGTGCCTCTTCCGGGCTGATGTTGACGAGCTGGATGCGTCGGGCAAGCAGCAACGGTGTTACCAGCTGTATGCAATGCAAAAAAAAAGAAACCACAAGAAAACAATGGCATCCGATATTAGCATCACCGCCGACAGATTTGTAATTCAATTACTCTAGATACCGGGGACGTCCGGAACAATGGTCCGATTAGCATGAAACGGTCGACCGACCAAAATCCCGCAGAAGAAAGTGATAAAGTGACAGTTTTTCTTTGACAAGAATCGTAAAAATAGCACCGGTGACGGAAGTAGGGAATTTCCAACACACACACAAATGTCATCCTTTCCATCCGAACGCCGAGTGGCCCGTTCCCGTTTTCCCATACTGGTCAGTGCAAGCGTCTTTTCTTTGACTTATCTTTTTTTTTTGCTTTTCTCTCTCTCACACACTCGTCTGGCGACATTATTCTTGCGCCAGAAAAATTCAAACACTTTTGACACAATGCCAACAGGCGGCCGGGAGCCGCCAACTGGTGGTGCGAAAATAAAATAAACCAAGCGAACGCACGCAAGATATATGCTGCAGCATAGCTGGTGCTGCTCTTGCTTTTGCCAGCAGCAACAGTGGCTTTGTAATGCGTTTGGCACCAGGCACGGGTGGATCCGAAAAAGCTTCCATAGATTGTGCGATATTTTTATGACCCCTTCTTTCCATTCCGCTTTTCTGTTCCCCTTCCTCGAATGCTCCAGAAACCGGGAGGAAAATGGCAAAAATAGTAATCATAAAAACGGAAGATTCGTGCGCTACGATGTGGCATTGAAATTATATATCGGTTCCGCATTGTAACTGGTGGTGGACTTTTTATTTTCCATTTTATTTGGGGTTCCTTTTTCTGTCTCTCGAAACATTCGTCTCGTCCCCACTCGGGCTGTTGGAAATAGTTCAAGCATGATGCATATAATCTTCAAGTGCTGTAAATGTGCAGCAAAGAAGTGCAAATGATCGATGCAACTGGCTGCTTCTACTGCTGGTCTTGACCGTTTCGGGTTCAAACATGTAAATTTTGTTACAACCGAAAAATAACATCTCGATAGGAGGGGGCACACATGGCATTATGTTTCAATTTATACCGCACTGGAATCGATTGAATGATATTCGTTCGTGAATAATGCGCATCGGGCTTTTGGCAGTTGGATTTTTTCTCTCTCTCTGGCGCCACACACGCTGAATAACAATGTAGCAAATGGTTCCATTTCGAAGCGCAGCATTACCAAATTACAATGTTTATAGTCATCATTGAAGTATGATTGATCACATAATAGGAGAGGCGCTTTGTTATGATATTTGTACCGCATTTGGAGAGTTCTTAGTTATGCGTAGTTTAAGATGGAGTGGGCACATTATTTAGTGATGGTAGCGTTCGGGAGTGTGCTGCCAATAAAAAGGAAGGCACAAGAAGTGCGTAGCACTGGAGCACTTAAGTAAAATGAGAGTTGAAGTGTCCATTTGTTCCGCTTGGATAAGTAAAGCTTGATTTAAATAATTATTTAAGAATATGTTAGGTATAAAATAGTAAAATGTTGCTATTAACCTAACTTTCGCACGTTTCATAACAATGCTTTCCAATAAATTTCAGGAATAAAATATAAATAAAAAGAACTAGGGGATCATGGGGTAATATGCACCCCTTTAGGATTAAAAAAAATGCAATGAAAATAAATTGTCACAGTTGATTTTATTAATTAATTTAGTTCCTTCAGGTTCAAGCTAGCATCTTGTTAAAAGAACCATTTCAATTTTTTTTTTGCCAAAAGCAAATCATAAATTTATCATTTAAAAAAAAAACAATTCTAGTTAGATTTATAGCTGATTTTGGCCAAAATGCACCTCTGCCCTGAGGAAAAGTGCTGCAGAACAAAAGGGACGAATCGCTCCAACAATGCAACAAAAAGGACCATTATAAATCAATGGCAAAAATGAGAAGCAAAATGTACTGAAAGCAAAGAAAACAATTTGTATAGTAGTCTTCTTCATCTCTATTCACAATTGAAAATGTTTTTGAAAAGGATATGAATAAATCTGCATGAATGCCGATAGTTTTAAGCTCTGATTGTAATGACGGAGCTTTATATTCCATTAGTTTTTTCACTGTTTATTCCGTATTAAAGTGGATATCAAAATTACATTAAATTCTGTCCAAAGCAGTGAAAGTTATTGTATTAGTTCGCTCAAATAGGGTGTTTGCTTTTTTCCCGACCAAAAACCTTTTTTTATAAGAACTCGGAAAATGTGCCTTTTGCCTCAAAGGTGCATATTTTCCCCATGGTACCCGAATCGTCATTTTTGGAAGATATTATTACTCTAACATTTAAAAATTATATAATGAAGAAGTTATGAATATAAAAATTCCAAATGGCTGTGAAGATTATGTTTTTATTAATTTTGACACGTTCGTGAAATAAAGATGTTATCAAATAAATGCGCATAATAAGAAGGAAAGAATCACAAAAAGTATATCAAACAAAAGCAATTAAATATCTCACTTGTCCGCAACTTTTTGGTTTGCTAAATAAATAAACATAATTTAAATAACTTAGTATCGTGTAAACAAAAAAAAATCTAAATTTAAGTCAATAAACCATTCTTTGTTCTTTGATTCCACAGGCCATTCATAAATAAGTTCCAAAGAAATTATTTACAGTGGATGATTTACAACAATTGAAAATAAACTAATAATGTCCATCTCCACAACAACAGTCGAAAGTGTTAGCGCTTAGGACCTTTTTCCATTTCACTGCATCGCGAACGCATTCCAGCAGGATACGTGCGCCAATGCACAAATGCATTCTTTGCGTTAAAATCCACCCAACAGATTTATTTGCGCTTTAGAAGCAGGTGTGAAGCAAATGTGACATGTTAGTGTAGGTTGCGGTACCGACTGACCTAATATGACTGACCCACCAACAACGGTGCAGTTTTGCCTGCATGCGTCTAGCAGTCACTTCGGGGAGAGTGAGTGAGAGAGTGAAAAAAGGGAAACGCAACCAGTGACAGTGAGCTGCGATTGGTATTCACCTTGACAGTGAAAGAAGCATAAGATGTAGGGCTTAACTTTCTGGCGCTGGAAGGCACGTGCCGAAGACCGAAGCGTGACAAAGTTGCATAATGAAGTGGCATTTTTAAAGAGGGCTGCTGTTGTTGTTGTGGCTCGAAAGGGTAAAATGGGACAAAACCCTTGCCTGTTTTGCCCACATCTACCCACACCCAAAATAAAATCTATCTGTAAGATATACAGGAAATCAATAACGACACCAAGAACATTGTGCGTCAGCAAACACCGAAAGCAAACAAATGGCATCTGGAGATTAAGGTCAAGTAAGGATTTTTCTCGTTTTCGAATTAAAATTGGTTAGACTTTTTATTTTTTTGGTGGATGAAGGATGAAGCACGTCCGCCGGCTTAATGCATTGTTGAGCAAGAACGATTCATCAAAGCGATAAGCATCATTGAACTGTTTGGCGAAATATTCAAATCATCGTTAAAATATAGACATTGCTCATAACGTTGCCGACGTTGGTAATGAATATTTCATCACGCGAAAATTGCCTCTGTATCTTATCCGCTAAATGACTGGGTTGAGAAGAATGGTGCAGCACACTGGTCGAAAGCAGATTTTCGGAATCATCCACAGAAGAAATTAATTCAAAACCCCAGAATCCTGCTTCCCTCGTGATTGATTAGGGGTTTGCCTAAGCCTTCTTTAATCGTCCCGTACAGTCGATTGAAATGTAGATTGTTCCAGAAAGTGATTTACCTAGAGAGCAGGCGAATTGACAGCTCATACCTGCCCGGGCAACTTAATTCTAATGTCAGCACGCACGCCGGGTATTTCCACGTCGTTTGGGTTGTCCTTCCAGACTACACCTGCAAGATGAATCACCACGCCGCGCATTGTCTCCCGAAAAATCCCTCCACATAAAATTAGGCCTCATAAATATTTCATGCGAATCAATTGTATTTTATTTGGCCAATTCCTTAGCGACTGATGGGTTTCTCCATGTTTTGGCGGATTGTTTTTTTCTTCCCCGCTCGTAGTTACTGATATTTTGGATTATTACATTCTTCCGGTTCGTAAGGTGTTTTTTTTTTTGAAACGATCTTGTCACGATCCTATTTTTCAGGAGAAAATCAAACATGGCGATAGACCACTCTACTCCACGCAACCGTCTGAACGTCTGTATCATTATCGCAAAGTTGTCGTCATTAGTTGGCCGGATGGCCTTGATTTATGTGGTTTGTTTGTCTATGACTCCATAAGTCTTGATGCGTCGTGAAATCGTATCACACTAAGCTGAACGGATAAACAAACGTGTCCTCACGAAGCGTTGGCAAACAACTGGGCTGGGAAGACAAATTTACTGCCATGGAGCCGTGTTGGTCACAAACGTTCGACCACTTGACGTTTGATTATTAAATGTTTGCACTACAGACGCTGCGGAACGGTGCCTCTTAGGATACGCTTGGCGGTAAACATCGAAAGTTCATCGATGACTCTCAGTTGGGCGATAAATTTCGTCATCGTGTTGCCATCAAAGTTCTAATCCGGTAGGGATCGATTAGAAGTAGAATATAGAATTCTGTTTCCCAATTCGAGAGACAGTTAGAAATTATTTAAAAATAGGGGAAAAAAAGTTTCAAAACACAATCATCCCATAAAGCATCTGGTCATCCAGAAAGGCGTACGCACCCGCACCCAAAGATGGCCATCAAAGCCGATAAGTTTTGCATAAATTAGTGCAACCGACCGATATGCCCACACACACACAGACCGGTAGGTCACTGAACTCTTTACGCCGCCACCAGCGCGACAACAGGTTCTCCTCCGGCAACACGGGGAATCGGATCTCATCCTGACTTCAATCCCGGGGGAATTGCTGTCGCTCCTGGCAGGAACGGGTTTCATCGGGTGCGCGATAACCTTGAACCAGCCGCCGCCGCTGTATTAACACCATTTTCGTCCTCGTACATTAGCATTTGGTTGCTTAGAATGTGGCAGGCATTCCTGCGTTCCAGGTGAACCTGTTCCTGCGACTAACTGTTCCCCATCGTGACATTTAGGGCATTGTTTGGGGAAGGCATTTAGTGTAGGCATTCAATTGTGGTGGTATTTTGAAGCGACTTGCGGTGTCAGAAAGCTAGATGGATCCTATCATTTCTTTGATTTGTAGAACCGTTCTATCTAGGCTTCCCATGATCGGGGGGGAATTGCAAGCAGAAGATCTCCAATTTTGGTAAAAGCAACATCACCCAAAGGCACACACATCCTATTTTTGGACATTTAAGAACTTGTTTGACAGTGTTTGAGAAGTACGCCTTTGCCACGAAGATTTGTCATTCTTCGTCCATGTATCGCGTGCATCCGATCGCGAATGTTTAGCTAAAGGTTAACGACATTAGCGGTCCGATTGTGTATATGATTGTGTGCGGTGGGTGTGCAATCGGACCCCAAATCCAGT
>AXCM01008319.1:0-13601 GCA_000473375.1 Anopheles culicifacies | reverse complement strand
GCAAAACATAACTCCAAAACACTAAAATAAACAAATATAAGTAAACAAAACTTTCCCTGTGCTATGCTTCAGAATGTTCGCTCAAGACATTTCCAACTTACTTCTACATGCGCTCGATTTTTTTACGATTAGCTCACGTGTAAAAATCAACAAACCCGCAAACTTGAACTGAAACAACAAATTTTCCTTCAGCAGCAGGTTTCGTAATTTGTTAATTTAAATATTACATTATACCTGCGTCGTCGAATGAAACGTACCAAGCAGGAAGCGCAGTGTTAAAAACTGCTCCAACACTGCCGACTGTGATACGCGATTCTTCATCATCCTGCCATGTGAATGTTTGTTCGGTTTCTTACCGTATACACTCACTGCACCGTCGGTGTGCGCTGCAGTTGCACTTGCACTGCAACTAATCAAAGGAAAAGTTTGTTTGAGCAAACAAAACCCCATCGCGTGGATGGTGCCGTGTTGGTGTTGGTTGGGTGCTATGAACAAAGCCTCGTAAAATTTATGACCCACCCACCCCGTCCGCCTCCTTCCCTATTACCGAGGGACATACTTTCACCGTTGGGCATCGGTTGTGAGACGTTTTCCAGGCAAAGCATTTCAATGCGCTACTCCAACACTAAACACCGCATCGAGAATATACCCATGTACCCAGAGGGAATGGAACGGAGTAATTTCCAGCACTTTTGTGATGCACTATTTTGGCTCGGGTTTTTGCTTCGCGACCGGAAAATTTTTCGGTAAACTATCGGTCGGTTACGATGGAGAAACCGGCTTTTGAGCGATCCGGGAAAAACCGCTCATGAAAGCGACCGCGTCGGTTGGAAAGTTGCTGATGGCTTTTCTCAAACAGCAAACCCAGTGCCGTAGTTAAGCGTGTGTGATCCAGCGATACCAATACCTGCAAATCCCCCTGCATGCACACATGGCTTGTATACGCGGCCGATGGTAGCTGGCAGCAGCTGATGTGGTTTACCCATTTTCGTTTGTTTTAATGTTGCACCCGACGCAACAATCTCGTACTGCTGCTGCTCCAGCTGTACGATCGGGATGATCCAGAAATATGCGAAACCTTCCATGCCGCTGTTGAATTTCGTTTTACGGTGCCCAAAACGCCCAACACTTGCATCCAAAAGTCAAGAACGAAATGCTTTCCGCCACCGTCTCTATTTTCCCGAATGTTTCCTTATCAACTGTACCGAACCTGACGGGATTGTGCAGCAAGCTTTCGTACAGTTGTTTGCGTAATAATATTCAACAAAAAAAGTTACTCTTCATGAGCTTTAACCAAAAGAGCTGGGGAAAGGGGGAGGATGGATGGAACATGGCGCATGTAAAGTGAATTAGAAAAGCGAACCAAAGTGCAGTGGCAAAGGGAAGAATAAAAGATCCTGTAGCAGCTCCGGACCGGAACGATTTAGCTGAATGTGGGGGAAATGGGAAAATCCCAACCCACCCCCGGCAGGAAGGATACAAACCATTCGGAAACGTTTCATCCTGCTGGCCACGTGGAAGGTGGCTGTGGCAATGTGGTCGGAACGTGCGGGTTAGAAATATTTGAAATAACATGCATAGCACATACTTCTTCCGCTTCATACATCGATGGGAAAATCGGACGGAATGGTAACCCGCCGTGACAATTCCGTTTCCCCGGGCAGGATGTGCCTGCGTTCCGAGTTGAAGTAGCGAGTCAAATGTGCGACGAAATAATTTTCAACCCAACATTGGTGCTGCACCCTCACTGTTTACCGACATACCCGGACCTGTGGACAGGGGCAGTGGGTAAACTTTTCTCAGCCTAGACTAGAACTG
The DNA here is from genome assembly GCA_000473375.1 of Anopheles culicifacies. Lineage (NCBI taxonomy): Eukaryota > Metazoa > Arthropoda > Insecta > Diptera > Culicidae > Anopheles > Anopheles culicifacies. The sequence continues at coordinate 11,783 of AXCM01008319.1, read as the reverse complement.
AGTGAAACATTTATTTCGAGTCGTATTATGGAAACGGAGCGACGGGAATGCACAAATGAGAATTCTTCGAAGCTGTTATGCTGCTGGTTGCTGCTGGGAAACTTACGATACATTTTCTCTGCTGTATCGTTGGAAAGTTTTGTGGGTATTTTTATTTAGTTTTGCAGACGAAATGTTGATTGTATATTCTATGGAACAGATTATTTTACTTTTTCGTTTAGATTTAGAAGAAACCGTACGCTGCAAGCCAAGTTTGGGGAAAAAATAATGTGAAGAACAACTTTGGAACTAACTGCTGCGCAATGGTAAAGTTGAGGTGAAGTTCATGTTAATGATTCATATTGTATAATAATATTTACTAAATCATTTTCGTTTCATGTCCTGAAAGTAAAAAATTAAGTAATAAATCAATAGTGAATATTGAAAACACTACATCGAAAGTTCTGAAGCTGTGCTATTTTGAACCAACACAATTTAAGTTTTGATATTAATATACAGCCTTTCCGAGTGACATCTGAGTGCATACACAGATTTGAGGCGATTCAATGGAAATTTAATGAGTAGGCTATCCAATAGGTTAGAGACGGTTGGTTGATCTTCCAATCGATTTACACTTCACATAACAACTGCCGTCAGTTATTAGGTTACGATACAGTAGAATATCTGGTAGTTTTGGTTGAAGCATCATCCCAAGCATCAATGTAGCAGGATTTCTTAAACGAGCCATCGACAATCTCTATGGATGAAACGTTTGAGTTTTTTTCTTACACACAATGTGGCCGTAACACACATCTCAATAATCATCAACCATGATAAGTATATTTTTAATTCACTGTAAGATGACCATACTATTCAATTATAAAAACTAATTTTATAATTATGTCTCCGTCCTGGCAGTAAAAAAAAGTTTTTCTTCCTCTATGGTTCAACTTCTTCCTTACTTAAATGGGGGATGCTCCTCTAGGTTAAGCAAGGATCTAGAACGGAGTGATCTCCGTGAGGCGTACAAGCAGAGTCGAGAAAGAAGCACCGGCGAGTCAATCCGATCGTCTATCCAGCGACTAACGGTCTGCGTGAATAACAGTTACGCTAGACCAACGTTCGACGCCAAGTCGTACCAAATCGCAAATCGAGTGAAATTAGGCTGGTTCGATTCCAGACGCTCCAGGGATTGAGCCACCAATGCCCAAAGTGAACGCACAAGTGAACAGTACAACATCCTGAAGGAGGTACGGTCGCGCGGGATTTGCTTCAATTATCTGATTATTCTTAGTCACAATGTGGCTCCTGTTGTTCGAGAAAGCTCAACCTTCAAGGTTGATAAGTGATTATAAATCCTTTTGTGGCATAATTGTAAACTAAGAGGTCGCACTTCCTCGCAAACATAAAAATGACGCATTTCTCGACGCTAAGTAAAAGGCCTTTTTTGACCTGCAGACGTAACTCATTTTGTCGGCATACAGCAGGTTGCTATCTCGAAATATGAAAATGATGAAAATGACGAACGCACCAAGGTTGATCCCTTGGAGCACTGCGGAAGTGGTTTTAATGGGACGCTAGATGTTGGAACCCACTTTGCGTAGTGTGCGGTCTTGACGAGTAGCAAAGAATGCGGTAACAATGGTCCTCGGTGGTCAACCGACGTGCAGGGCTTATTAAAAGGCGACATAGTCTCAGAAAACGATTTAGAACGGAATCGATCTAAGGAGTAACGGTACATCAATATAATCCAAGAAGCTCGGGATGGGATTTTGGTCCCAGTCCGTGGTGCCTATAGGCAGCTCAGCGCCTATACCACTTTCCCGTCAGCCTTCAGCCGTCAGCAAACCAAACAGCCAATGCTGGACAATTTTCACATCGATAGCAGATAATTGTTTTGTAGGAAATTCGTATCTTAAACAGCATAGTGCAAAGGTGAGTATATTAAAAACATAATTCTACCGAGCTTGATGCACACCTCATTAAATCCTACTCATTGCAGGGCCATTACCACACCACTAGCACAACATCTTTGTGTGTTATCGATGAAACTTTTTCGAGTCGAGCAAAACCATCAACAAACCGATTAGAGTTGTCGATTCATCGGACAACCATTACGATCCCCGCGGTCAGTACGAAACTCCCTCCCTCCAGTCCATCCTATCACCTCTATTGCCCTTGAACGGAATGGTTGGCTTCCCGGCATCTCCACAATGGTACATGAGCATGAGCGAACGCAAACGCATCCAAGTGTCCTTCGGGTTCCATTAATTACCCACCATCACGATCCTGCACCAAGAAGGAAGCACCTTGAAGTGCCAAGCTTGTTGGCAAAAAACGGAACCACCACACCAATGACTACAACGCACGGTATGCTCCGGCGCACCCACCCACTTGACTGTGGTACAGAAACTGAGGACAATCGTTCCTATTTCCTTAGTGTGTTTCTTTTTGCTGAACATATAAATATTTCTTTCTGCTTTTACCGGTGGCCTTCAGCTATGGGCAGCATGCAATATGAAGCTCTAAGTACGTGCGCACAATGTTCGCCCTCACACACTCTCTGCGGGAGGCAGAATGTTTCGGAGTTGCATTTACAAAAAGGAAAACTTAACTTCTTGCCACCATCTCCCTGGTCTATCTAGCTTAACGTCAACAAATACAATTATTAACGTGACCGTTACACATGTGCTCTTTTTTCACCTATGACAAACAAACAATGATAGCAAAGCCAGCCAAACATACCGAACCGCCCGGTCCATATGGTGGACACCCATTGTGGCAAACACATTTCATAACCATGAATGACGCATAACGCGCGGCACCTTGCCATCCGCTTGCAAACCCCAAAAATATAGGGAGCCGTGGAAAATGTGCTGGTGGTGGCTCCTGGGAAATGCCATTGTTAGGAAATGTGTCGTGCTGTACGGTCTGGGGAAAACGAAAGCCACCAGGGAAGTGTAGGAAGTTCCTGGGAGCTTTCCTTGTTCTTACGCGGCGTCACGCGACAACGCGTCACGAAACAATGAATGAGACCAGGAAAAACCTTGGCCCAATTGGATTCCGATCGAAATATTTCAAATTCATGGACATGGTTAAGGCTAAAACCCGGCCGGCTACAGCTTCCCTTGTTCGCTTCCCGTATCGACAGCCCGTAGCGTGAACAAGAAGTTTCCTTGATTTTTGCCACTCCATCAACAGCACAAATCGGCAACGCAGAAAGGGGACGCAACTGTCTGCATTTGCACAGCGTAACCATAGCGAAAGAAGGTGGAAGGTCGGTGTGGAAAATGATACGAAACTAAACCCAAATCTAGGATACATAACCGGATTCCCTTCCATCCGTGCGCTACACACTTGCATGCAGGTACTGGGTAATGGCGGAATGCACACAGACAAAGAAAAGCTCCAATGTTCAGTGTCGGGGCTTCTCCTGTTCGTACCGTGCCATTCTGCAACACCAACCCGTGCTACGCGAAAAACCGATGAAGTCAGATTAAGGTCGGGTCGGACGACGATTATGTGGAAGCTTTCTCTCGAAAAACTTCACATTCACCGCTCACAGACAGGCGCAGTGGAGGGGTAGCTCGATCTTTTCGTGTCTTCTTGTGACGTGGATGCGGAGCGCAGATGGAGCACGGGAAGGCGAACACAAACGAACGAAATGCAACAGACTGGTGCGCGCGTACCGAAGCGTACCGGCTATGTGTTTCTACATAAAAAGCCAGGACCTTCACCAACATGGTTGCGCTTGGCTGCACTGCACCAAGATGGTTTTTTGGGTTTTCTTCCTTTATTTGACGCGCGCTAGATTTTGCTTGACGTTGGATGTTCCAGCGTCCGGAGGGTTGATTGGAAAAGCACTCGGTAAAGTTGTATTAAATATTGTTCAGATTTACATTTTTATCGTTGAAAGTTTTCCGATAAATACACTGTGTTACTTTTTTTTAAGTGAATGGAAGTGAAATATATTTGTAACAAAATAATGTTTAATTTAATATAGCCGCCAAACTAATATAAAGGAAAAAGCCGTATTAAATTTTATTGATCCAATGTTATGAACTATCGTTTCCGTTATCGTGGTATATTTGTTAGATCGGTATAGTTCGATAATTAATTTTTTTTTAAATTAATTGTTTAAAGTCTTATTACATTGATAAAGATAGATTGATTTATTGATTGATTGACGGATTATTTATTATATAATTTATTGAGTTAAATTGAGTTAAACACTATAATAAACAGTATAAACGACGGCTGACTAAGTTAATTCACATTTTATAAAGCACTATCCGCTTTTCATCCTTTTTGTTCAACCCCTAAGCAAAAGCAAGCAGACAGAAAATTAAGGAAGAAACTTGGAACACGAGTTACCCGCCACCATTGCACCGACATCTTGCTGAATCTATGATTTTCTCACTGCTGTATGTACATACATACATTTTATATTTACTACCCACGTCGTACTACCTGCCCTCTTCACCCAATGCTGCCCTACCGTTACTACACACCGGTAGCGTCGGTACTGTAAAGGATCCAGCTGCTGAAGCTGAAAATCCAAGCGAAACTTCATTCATCCATCCTTAACAGCCATTTTCGTGTACATATTTATTCAATTCAGTTTCTGCTCCATGGATACCCGTCCTCGATACATAAACTCTTCCCTGCTTTGCCTCCCACCGCCTGTCCTCCTCGCCGCGATGCGCTCCCCTTTCATCTACAGCGACAAAAAAAAAACAAAATGAAAGCTTCTATCAACTATCAGCACTTTAACCGAGAAACACTTGCTCACTGATACGATGCCAAGCGAACAAGTGAAGTGGACAGGAAGCTGGAAAAAAATATTATTAATAAAATGAATACATCGTCGCCGGGCCGGTTGCCTCACCCCATTCCCCATTCCGGCTCTGGGCTTATTCATTCTCTCTTTCCGGCTAACATCATTAGCTAAGGTGGCCACAGAAATAACCTGCGACCAAATGTGCCCTAGGTTATCTATACGCTATTAAATTTTATTGTTTTCTCTACAGCTTTTCCCGTACTCGGCACGTTCTGCACATGCACCCGATGCAGCGTGGTGAAATATTTCCCCACCGATGCTCCGGTTAGCGTTTTGCAATAATTTTCTCAACCATTTTCCTCAACTTTTATGCCATCGTGTTTTTTTTTCTTTCTCCATCATTTTTATATACATGTGTGTGTGTGTGTTTGTTTGTGTGCTATGTGGAGTTAACTGAAGACTGGCCCGAATAAAGAACACTCAATGTGCATCGTCTGCAGCGCCATCGCCGGGTGCAATCGGCGAATGCCGGTTTCCGGTACCCGGGAGGTTTCGGTGTAGTGGTGGTATCCGTTGTAAAATATAGGAAAAATTAGGACAACATAAGAGCCACAGCCGGCGCGTGGAAGCTTCAGCGTCGGGAGGAACCAACATAAATAGCAGCATATTTACTACCGCTACCACTACTCGTTTACCGCATACCGGTCCCTTCAGATGGTCCGCTCGGTTCGCGCATCTATTCGCGAAGGTTGGCTGAATGGCAAGGACAACCCACCGCCCACCAAGCGAACGTCCTTGGGAAAATGTTCGCTTTGCCCTTGACGAAATGTGTGCTAAATCCAAGGTGCACCAGCAACCGGGCGTCTCCATCGATGCTGATGCAGCTGCTGCTGTTAGCGCGATTGCGGACACCGCTAGACGTCACTCGTTCAATCCGGAGCCGGTGCCGGTTAGGGTTGAAGGCGAGCTGATTAAATTTTAAACAATAATATTCCACTGTTCAATGGGTGGCCAGGAACGTAGCGGAACACTCGGTACCCGGAGAAACAGACACCCAGGGTTGGGGACAGAGAATGGAAGAAAGCAATCAGCAGGAAACTAACGCGCTAGAGCATCCTCAACTCCCTAACGTAACCTAAAATTTTACAACTAATGTCCTTGTGAAATCAGGTTGAAGCAATACGGCGCAATTTCGGGGTGGTTTTCGTGATAGCTTTGTACCATTTAAGTCACCCGGGATTGGACGCGAGGGTTGGGAAACGGGAAAAGGCGGAAAAGCTGAGTGAAGCACATTATTTGGTTGAGAAAGCAGCATTTCATCCGGCTATCGTTCCTGTTGCCACCTCCTCATCAACGTCAGATACGACCCAATCGACATTGAAAACTTGTCCTTGGAATGACGCAAGGGGTGAAGGGTGGTTTTCTGGAGTAACCAAACGGAACATAAACGTCCCGACGTCGGACAACGGTTGTGACAGGGAGGGGGCAACTCCGTCGACGGGTATGAATATGGATAGATTCGTGTTTGGAGCTGCGTCATCATTATAACTGCATCGGAAAAGTTACTGCTTCGTTCAAGTTTATCACTTACTTCTTTGTTCGTTTATTTAGGGCATCGATTTTTGGTACGTGCGCATGAGGGTGCATGTCTGCGAGAGTCTGGGAAGTGGATGGCTAAATTAAATGTGGTAACTAAATATGAAATTACATTAAGCTTCATAATGTCATGAGCTATTAAATATTAAAAGTCTGGCTATGGATGATATGTATAATTCATAGACTCTGCTTTTTGAGGTAATCCGTATCTCGTGGTGTAATATGCAAAGTGAGGTTTTCTGTGATTTGTTTACATTTTTTTCACTTTTAAACTTTTGCGTTATTCTTTTTTTTTTCTTATCTGGCTCTACAACCTCAATAGGTCTTGTCCTGCCGTTTTTGGCTTCCGTGACTTGAATGTACCTGCAACAGAATAGTCAGTCCTGCGTACGGGGGAACGGCCCGAATGGGATTCGTACCTCGGTCCTGTCCGTTCGAAGACCGGCGCCTCGGTCTCCTCGGCCACCGAACCGCTTTTGCGTTATTACAGATTTTAAAAATAAATTAACGGGTCCTAACTAAAAATATTTCATGATCGTAGTAAGGACGTAATATTCATCATATTTACTCCCTTACTCAACCCGCACCATAACCACTTCTCGGTATTGTCCTGCTGCAAAAGTCCTCTGAACTAATCATTGTCGAATGCTATTGTGTTAATCCGTTAACACGTCAGCCAACATCTGGACTCATCAACTCAAGCGCTGCATCTCAGTTGGGCAACCCACGCCGCCTCTAATCATCAAGGCTTTAGTTGTTCAGAATTAGTTTCAAGACATGGCAAACCAACTGGAGCCTGTTTAGACTAATTCATTGTACAATGGTGATATCGTCGTACATCTTATAAGCTCGTCCTTTCATATTTGAACGTTAGAAGTTTATTTTTTGTGTCAAAAATTTATAATCCGTTTCGATTACACAAAAACATAATAAACAATCCCACCATAGATCTAAAACTCGATCTAATAAAATTTAATACAACTATTAACATCAGCATCCAAAAACAGTCGACAGAATGAACAAGTAACGCATTCGGTATTTCACGAAAAACATCAGTTGGAATAGTCGATGCTCAAAGTGTCAATGATTCGTACTTTCATAAATTCTAGTTGTCGTTAAATGAGTATGAGAGGGTATTCAATTTTATGATGTGTACAGAATTTATACCCCCGAAGTCTTTCCTATCAGCGGGTAAGACTTCTTTCGAATTTTAACAGCACGTGTTACTAATCATCTGTTTTTCTACAAACTCCATAGCAGACAACATTGATTAAAGTTTAAATAAGCTGACAAAAGGATCAAATGAAAGAATGACTGGATCTCCGGGTTCGTTGTGGCTTGTAGATTTAACAGCAAAGTAGGTGGTCCCCAAGCTTTTCAAGGTGAACGGAATCTTAATAAAAGTTTCTTCATTTCAAAGATCGAAGATTCTAATATCGTCGATTTCTTTCATTTAATTATGGTATGTCATGTCTACCAGTGTTGGGTCCTAAATTCCACTCCGCCAAAGGCCACATCAGCTATATCAAGAGATCAGAGCTATAACCTCCACTTATTTGTGTTGTTGTGTTGCATTGTATAATGTGTTGTGAATACAAAGACAGATCCACGTATCCGCGAAAAGGTCAGTCACCTAGTAGGACCTCGCAGTTCAGTTCAGCTGAGACAGTTGCAAAACACTTTGAAGATATAACTGATCATAAAATTCAAAAATGTGCAACTCTCCATCCAAAACTGTCTGGTTGGTAAGGGTTTTGAAGAATTCATCATAGAATTTTGTAATGGATAGGATGCATGGCAATCACGTTTGCTACTCTACAGGTATCATCCGTATGCCATTCTTATTGTATCATATTTATTATATTTGTACTAGAGTGGGAGAGGTCACACGGAGAACCGGAGATTCCCACTCGACGTTTTTTTTTTTGTGAAATGTTACGCACACAATGATAAAAAAGGTTCTGGTACTTCCATTAAGCATTGGCAGTATGAATGCAATAGCTATGCAACCTATTCGCACTAGCCTACGGAAGAAATTCGAGCACAAAACGGAGCCAAATTAAAAAATAGGGCCTTGATTTCTGACGCGAAAATAGTCCTGCAGACACGAAACCCCCTAGCGCGAAATTTCATTGCTTATCCTTATGCGCATCGCATATTAATCCATTTTGGCAATTTACAGACCAAAAAAACTTCATAGCAAACGCTTACATCTACATTTGGTACCATTTGTAAGAGCGTAGTTCACAGAGCAGTAGATATTTTGGTGGTTAGTTGTTATGACTAGTCTGACTAGGTAAATTCATGGAAGCCATAATTGGCAGGCCAAGACCTCTCGAGACTGTTAGACTAAATTATTGATAGGTAAACTCAGTGCGATAACATTCAAATTAAAAACTGAAAATAAATCTTACTAAACATTCTAGAAAAAAATTGTAATAGCATAAAGCATTATTAAGGAATTAATCTTAACACCTCAAATTATCTCTCGTTTCTGATTTGCCATTTGCAATTTCTGATTACAAAAGCATTACCATACTTTGATGCGGTCTTCATTGTATATCGACCCTACAAAAAATACCGATTGTGCAACTTAAGCACATTAGGATCCACTCAATTAATGCTATAATCATCAGACATTCTTCGGCGTAGCTTCCACCCAAATACTACCTTTGATGTTCTAATAAACAACACTTCCAAATCCCACCGTAGTGGGTGAAAAAGATACCCAAGTTGCCCTGCTGATAACGAATGTCGCTTTCCTTCCCCCATCCTTGGACCACCCAAAGGCCCACCCCAAACCGAACAAATCGAATTGAAAAAAGGTGGGTCGCCCAGAGTGGTTCTTCCGAATTCAGCGACCCACCGGAACGGCAACAACTTAAACAAAGCCATTAACAACACCAGCAGCCGTAAATATTCGTTACTTCGCGGGTTTCACCATTATATGCACCGCTTCCCATCCTCATGGTGCCCCTTTCCGCATTTTTGTACCATTCATAGCACACAAATGCTTTGGAATGAAAATTTAGAAATAAACACTACCAAAGCCAAAGCAACCCGGAGACCTGATCCGGGGGCTCCACACACACCAAACCGACACCGACAGTGGGGAATGGTTTTGCGTTTTTCCATTAAACAAATTGGAAATGAAAATTCAATCGTAAGATGTGCCCAGTCCCCGCCCCATCTGAGCCGTCAGTGCTACTGATGAGAAACAGAGAGAAGGGAGAGAGAGAGAGAGAACGCGCGGACAAATCTTTATAAATTGAAAGTTTTCTTTCGAACCGAAGGAAAACGGGCACCGTCCGGGGAAAGAATGGTGCACATTTTCTTTCGCCTAAACCAGGCGACAAATGGCGACGTCTTGAGCGGTGTCCTCAATATCCTTGCCAGCCACGATTGGAGTTCGTTGGAGCAGCTGAAGCAGACGCCTTTAGCAGCAGTTGACACTGGCACTTTTCCGTTCCTACCCCTGTACCTAAGATTGGTGCCCTCAAACCGAACCGAATTCCATTCCGGCGGGATTTTCATGAAGTTTAGGGGGTGTAGCGTAAAGAAATCCCGGTCTAACTAGCACCATGCGCCCCGTACCCGATACGGCTGGCAGTGCTGCCAGTTACTGCACAAGCATGGTGCAATTAAACTTTTTCACTAATTAATTCCTGCAGAAACTCCGATCAAACATCTTCCGAGATGGAGGTGGCTTTAGGATGGGGCAGTGAGGCTCGCATGCACACGAACGACAGGGTCTTGAGCTAGGGCGTCATACATTTTGTATTTTACCAGCCTTGCCTTGCTTCGGCCACCGTTCTACAAACGTTCTAGTCTACTCGCTCGAGATTATTTAGCGTTATGGAAACTCATCCCGGAGTGTGTGTATGTGTGGGTATTTTAGAGTACTCTAGGTGTGCATGATGCTCAGTGGTTGCACCACGAAATCCCCACCAGACGAACGTTCCCGCCGGGTTCGAGGTGGAAAGGTGCGAGCTAGTTAAGACTTATAAAATTTTCAAATCTTTGCTTCCGACACAATTGCACGGTATCCGGCACACCGGAGCTCCCTCACATACATACAGGAGGGTAGAAAGGAAAAAAAAAGAAAACACTTTCATCCCGTTCCGGTGGAATGTCATACAGTACGGTCCCAGGTACGGTAGTTGGGTTCGTTTCTGAAGTCATAATAAGTGAAATTTCATCCCAGTTTTGCTGTACATTCTGCCCGGTTTGTACTTATTTTCTTTCTTTTATGACGCTTTCTCCCTCCTTCTTGTTTGTTTGCCATTGCAATTGGTGCACAAATTTGCACAAGTTCTCTTTCGGTGTACGTTCGCACCGAGCTTCCAAAAATCCTTCACTTCTGATGACTTTTAAGGTTTTGCTTTTTCGTACTTTTTGTGTCAGGATGGAATGGGAAGCTGTAGTGAGCTAAAATAAGCGTGGGCACACACAACAAAAAAACGGCAATATTGTACTGCATCTTTCATTTTCAATTTTTTTCGCTCTCACTCTCTGTCTGCTGTATTTTTTCCATCCCCCCAAAGAAGGGCGGCGGTTCCGATCCGCTCCGCCGACAGCTTCTGTCAGGCTGAACGCTTTAAGCATAACGTTTAAGCTGACCTACTTTCCGAGCGCAACATAAAACACACACCGCCTCCGTGCCCGGTTTGAAGTCAGCTTCTTGCATCAAATTCGTCTGCCCGTTCGAGTTTCGTTACTCATTTGCTACCATCGCACTCCTTCACTCCACAACTCCACATGGGTTCGATCGAAATCACGAACACTTGCGCTCGGTGCTTGTTGTTTTGTTGCAGCATGGTACGGAGGTTCGGTTCTACATGCTGGATGCTGATACTACCGCTTTAACCTTACCTTAGCACACACACACGCGCGTCCCTCTCCCCATAGTACCAACATACAACAGCGTGTCCTTTACAAACTTCGTCGTCCTTATCGTGGCAGACATTTTGTGCCAGCAGCGCAGCATTGTCGTAGACGATCTCCGTCTGCGGCGCTTTTGGTCGCGTTACTCTGCGCTCTTGCATTCGAGCGCCATTGCACCGAAAAGAAATCGTACTGAAGTAAAATACAATAAAAAAAACTCGCCCACAGCACTCGGTACAGCCATTTTCCCGTTTGCCATTTTGTGCCATCAGGCTCCCATGATGCACCATCCATGACCAACATCACTCCGGTGCGGATGGTTAGGTTTCTTCCTTTTGCAAGCCGTGAATGTGTTGTTGAGCTCATGAGGGAATGGTTTGGTCTATCCTCTACCAATAGTCTGCGGGGCGGCTGTAAAGATTAACTAAAACCTGAAAATATTTATGGAATGTAGTGGCGAAATTGATGCCGTTCCGGCTGCTGGTTGGTGAACACGGTTCGTACAATTAAGGTGGTTTAATCAACATTGGTATTTTATCGGCTT
>AXCM01008318.1:0-12029 GCA_000473375.1 Anopheles culicifacies | reverse complement strand
TAAAAAGCTAGTAAATATGGTTTGTCCCGTTCGGTTTAATGGAGCACAATTTAAATAAATTGGCATCATAAACGAATAATAAAGATGCAAGCGAAAGTTTGTACATTACTCCAGTCAACATTGTGATCATAAAATTGACCAAAATTGTTCCATTAAAAATGAAATTAAAATTGGATTCTAAATCAAACAATGCGAACTATTCAATGCGCTAAAAAAAACAAACACACTAAAAATTTCAACCAAACAAGCTGTACTGAACCCATATGTATCTTGCTTAAATATTTTAAGTTTTCACACCGTCATCTAATGGCTGCTGGCTTATGCAAGCTGGGTTTCCGAAACATTCCAACGAAATGAACAGCGATCGTATGCAAAAGCAAACACCACAACCAGCTTGATACAAAATTCAAACACGTGACGCAAGACCAACAATAATTTAATTACATTCTAACAATGTTTGAACAAAACGTGGTGCCCTCTCGGCAAAGGCACCATTGTTAATTCTAGCCCGTAAGCACAACCCTTCTTCGTCGCTCGAAAGCGCCCGCCTTTGTTTGCTCTTGTGTTGCAGGCAGCATTGACTTCTAAGATATATGTCAAGTATGTACAAGGCGCTTGAATGGAAGCGATGGTTGGGAAATTTGAGCTCTAGTGAAATAAATGAACCCAAATTTACGGTAACCTGTGTGGCGCTAGTACGCTTCCAGAAAGTTACATCCCTGCCCTCACGTTCCAACCCGTACCATTCTGGTTGTGCACCTTGAAATCTATTATTATTCTTGTAAAGATGGTTGAATTTTAAATTCCTTTCAATAGCTTCAATCCCATCCCGCTGCCACCAGAACCGATAACGCCCTTAAAAGCTTGTGGCAAATTATAAGCATGCGGTATGCATGAGATATGAATAGCATTGTCTGCTCTGTACGTGCCACAATCTTAGGTGGCACAATTCAGTTTCTCCTATAGAAAGCTCCGACAGAAGGCGAAACGCTCATCAATGAATTGTTACATAACATTTACAAAACTTCACCCGCAACTTGGCGTGAAGCCCATTCCTTCGTTCGGGGGAACAATCGAACGTTCGATCGCTTTTTAGACGGGGAGGAAGAAATTGTACGAACTCTCGAAACGAAAATTACCCTCCTATTATGGGTTGCGATGTGCGCTAATTTCAGCACGATCTTGCGTCTCCTTCAGATGATAAGGTTAACGTACAAAGAAAGCAAACGAAGCGAGCGTAATGGATTCTTATCATCCGTAATTTTATATATTCCAATGCCGCCGGAACTTCAAACCATTCTGTGAAACAATTTTGCTGGCAGTACGCACTTAACCGCAGGAACTTTAGACGACAAAGAAAAAAGATTAAAAGCTACTCAAGCAAATGCGGCAGCGAACGATGTGGAAAATTGGTTTGCATGCGTCAAAAGATAAATTACGCACGATAGTCCGGAGAGGGCGTATGAAGGTGAGTTTCCAACAAAATTTGCACTTAGCCCCGATACAATTGTAGCGAAGAATCCCCAACTTTATGGAATCACCGCAACAGTTCACTATCGGTGATCGTTCGTGGAAGGTAGGAGGATTTGGCAATGGTTGTAGATTTTCGTACAATTTAAGAACCTTTTTCAATATTCCTATCACAACATGGGGGTGAGGTGATACATGCGAGCGTTGATCAAAAGGAAATGCTGTTTTCTCTTCATTCCTTCTTTAAATGTGTATGCGATACTTCAAAAACCAATCAAAGCGAGTCGGCAATGCCGATGGAATATTTTTCTTTTATATTCCCAAAACGAGGAATGTAAATAAGAGCATATTCAAAAGCAACGTACATGTCGGGTTTTGCTTTTGTATTTATTGCACCATTTCTTCAAAAATCAACATCATATGGTATGAAGATTAAATACGAAACATCCATAGGAAGTTAAGCACTTTTAATCCACATTGCTAATATTTCTGCAGAATTGTCAACAAACCAACTGCATTCATTCTACTTCATATGAGTATATAAAAGGAAACATTATATGGAATTCAAATCCTCTAGGCATTTCTGGGAGATGGACGATTATACAGAATATTGATATGAGTACAAATACCCAGAAAAGGGAAAAAGGGTGTCCATATATCAAGAAAGTACGATTTCGTTATTTAGATATTTAGAATTATCAATAGGACGACCAATAATTGTCGATGCAAATGGAAGTCTGTCAAAAGCTGCGAAAACATCACAACCTCCAAATAATTATTTTAAATCAAAATTAAGAACAAAGCCTACATTGCCGTTAACACTTCAAGAACTCGAAAGGCAATATAGATTAAGGTAAGTCTCTGAGTAATAGGAGGAGAGTCGAATGGAGAGCGAATACGCAGTAAGAAGATGAAAAATAAAATCTTACAAAAAATTGTCATTTGACATACATTCGAACCCGACGTCAACAGAAATCTTCATTTGTGTTCAAAAGCGATGCAAATAGACTACCTTCCTCTCGACCTACGAGGTTTACGCGGCGTAATTTATGCTTTCGAAGAATTGATTTTCAGTTACATACTAACACCATCGTGCTGCCGCAAGTCTCGAAAATTGGAAAATGAATTAGATAAAATACATCATTTCTTTAAATTTTAATCAACTGGAACCTTATGACATTATTGACAATTCTTACTAAGAACTAGCTTGGAATGTAATTAACTTTTGCTAAGAAATATAGAACACAATAACGATATCTTTTTATGCACCTACGCTATACGGTTTACAGAACGCTCTTACCACGGACTCCAATTGTAACACTTCACAACCGAAAGCAAATTGGACACCGTTTCCACATGCCACATGCGAATGGGAAAAATGTGAGGGAAGTAAAATTGATTGAAATATAAATCTTTCTCCCATTTACTTACGGTTCGTGCTCGAGCCGGGTGGGAAGATCCCATCCCCCGGAGGAAAAAAAATCAGCAAAGGAAACAAGGCTCTTACGTCGCTTCCGAGATGTTGCACACAAAAAGGAAAAAAAAATCCGGAGCGCCTTCTTAAGTTGCAGAACAGTGAAGCGTGTCTTTTTGATTCCTATCCAACATTCGCCCAGCACACACACACACACACACACACACGAGCACCTCAATTTCCCATATGTGACAGGAATGAACAACCCTCCGCAGGGAAATGGCTTCGTTGTATGGTGCGGCGCGGCCGTGGCAGCACGGTGTAGGCGGAGGATAAATCACATCAACTTCACTTACTAAGCTTCCTACTTATTGTTCCAGCGCAACGGACAAACGTTCACCGTGGTGAATCGTAATGCATTCGCGAAAACGCGCGCTACACTAAATGGAATGCCGGGACTTGGAAAATGGACGGGAAACGTGTTCCAATTCGTGAACAGTACGTTGCACGTGGTTAAAGATGTTGCCCGCTGGTGTGCGTGCTTTGTTGTGTTTTGTTTTTATTTGGATATGAAATTCATTCTCCTTGACACCCCGAGCGGGTTGGTGGGTGGGCAGATTCATTTCATTTCCACATCCACGGCCGGAACAAGACAGGCGGAAACAAATAGTAAGTAATAAATCGAAAACAAATGGTAATCAGTACGTTGGCTAGCGTTACATTCTGGTCGTATGAAAATCCATCCTCCAACACCATGCATTACAGTAAACATGCCTGGGAGTCAGAAGCGGAAAGGGCGTGAAGGAAGTGGGCAGTACAAATAATATAGGAGCAGGAAACAAAAAACCTATCCAGATAGCACAAAACGCAAAGCAAAAGTAAAAAGGCAGCAAAAAAAAAAACATCAAGATTGTATTACTTAAGCCTCATTTCTTGCTTCTTACGTAAGTTCGGGTGCTGTGTGCTTGCAAGTAAAAATAGCAGGAAAAGGAAAAAAACACATGAAAGGCTTTTGAGCAACCCAGAGAGATAGAATCCTCGTATGCGAACACGAAAAAAGTGATAGAATTACCGGTGAAGCAAAAAGATGGTATTTATGTAAATTTGAAACCTGTAAATGCACGATTGTCCTGAAGAGGGAGATTGTAAAGGTACAAAGAGCTTTTGTTTCTACTTAATGTTTTGTAAGCTATAAAAGCTAAAAGTAAAACTTGAGAATTGGTTTCGCTTAAGGGA
This sequence comes from Anopheles culicifacies, assembly GCA_000473375.1. Classification (NCBI taxonomy): domain Eukaryota; kingdom Metazoa; phylum Arthropoda; class Insecta; order Diptera; family Culicidae; genus Anopheles; species Anopheles culicifacies. Next base: position 7,909 of record AXCM01008318.1, on the reverse strand, counting down.
GGAAATTTATCCAAAACACAAAAACAAAGATGCATTTTACCGATCATGTTCATCTTTATCGATTATGAGCAAATTGAAAATTTTCCTTCCAACTTAGGTAAAGCAGATGCAGGTTATAAAGAAACTTAGGAAAATATAGGATAAATATTAAATTAAGTTCATTAGAATAATTTTCCGCACGGTATGTCAAAACTTTGTTGATGTGACAAAAACTATGTATTTCGTCGAAAAAACAATTCTCACGAAAATTGTGTAAACGTTTATCAAGAAACCAGAATCAATAGAAATTTTATAACTAAACAAAAAATTATTCAAAAATAAAATACTAATACTTCTCTCGATCAGACAATTTAAAGATAGTAAAGAGCAGCTATTACAGATATATCTATACGATATCTGTACTGTAAATGAGCGTTTCTTTGTTTTGGAGCTTTTTTCAAAAGGCGTTACATGTAAGTGTTTGTTTGCAAAGATATGTTAGAAGCTAGTTGCACATGCCAGAACAATTTTTAAAGGATATTTTATTGTGATTTATATCTTACTATAACATAATAAAAACAGGTATTTTTACAGTTCTGTTCAGGACAGCATTAGTCATAAGCAGATATTTATTTCATACTTCTTTCTAGTCTTAGAAATAGATTTCTTTAAATTTCAGAAGCAGGAAATATAAATTGGTGAGTCTTTACCAACCATAATCATTATTATTTTTAATTATTGTCGTCATTAAAGCTTAATGCACCGCCCAAAGAAAGTTTAAACCTTAAGTTTGCCTAAGGTATGGTAAATTACAAGGAAGAAATGCTTTGTAAATTTTGTAAATCAATCAATAATCATATTGACAATACGGCATGTTCTGTCATGCACAAGTAAATAACGTCCAAAGAACAAAAGAAAAACCTCAGTAAATTCCACAAAAGAAGAAACTATTTCAAACACCAAAAGAGCTCTGTTAAGGATAGAAAATGCCCGCCTGAATGTCGATGATGAAAGGTTCAAGCGGCACGTTCGTTGTTGGACATTCTAGAGAACAAAAGCCCTAAATGACTTCGGTGATAAACGAGAATACGTTCGATTTCATTGTAAAAAAAAAAAAAACACTGAAATGAATCACTGATACCGATAACGGGTACCATTTACGATCGAAAGCCCCCCACACAGATAACAAACAAACATACTGTGCGACCAAAGTTTAGTTTCCTTTGAATGCACTGTTGCGGAAAGTAGGCGTAAGCGTGTGTTGACTTTCCGCTTCTGCCACACGGAATGGATCAATGTTGACATCATACGGTGGACGCCACCGTGTCGTAAGTATCCTTTCCGGAAAAATGATGATTTCCGAAGACACATTTCTTAGCGTCACACAGAACCAGGCCCGTCAAAAGCCCGGGCCCCGGGTAGCTGGTAGCTTTATTATTCCGATGCTTCCGTGAACAATGGCCGACGACATGGTCGCCGGACGTGGATAAGCATCATGAACCACTATCAATCGTCGTCAGATTTAGCAAAGGCTGCAACAAATGCGCTGAGCGGCTGGGAACGGTGGGAAGACGGAGGGGGAAGCAGAATCCGGAAGCCAACAAGAGGGATGACTCAAATACGGTAAAATGCGTCAAATTGCGATGACTTGACGAGTTCGGGCTTGTTCAACATCCGGACGGAGCCACACACAGCTTGCGAATGCTTTGTCAAATTGCAAAAACCACTAAAGATGTCTGTATCGGAATGGCAAAACCGGGGCCGATGCTGAGAGGGGATGTTAAGATCTGTCCGCACGACTGAAGAACTTCCGCAAACGAGCATACCGAAGGTGAAGAAATGGTACATCGGACGGAGATACGGGCAGATAGACGGCACGCACATAAACACCGATCCGCACATACACTGTGAATGTAAGCACAAAAGTTTGTAATCAGCGTACGTGACTTGGTTACAATGAAAGTAATTTAATGTTGTGTATCACGGTATCAGCACGATGAAAGGATGAAACGGCAAAAGGTGGATGACGCAGCCATCCTCTGTTTTCCGTTTTCCTTCACTAACAACCGGATGGAGGCGCATGGTCGTTTACAATTTCTAGTTTGTGATCACTAGCCGACTACGTTTCATGGCTTCACCCAACTTGTCAGTCAGTGTTCCCAACCTCTATCCGTTTGAAAATTCTCGATTCGACCAAAGCAAAATTCACGCGGAAGTCTTAACCGTAGGCTCGCACGCGTCATCATATTTTGTATCATCCCGGTGTAGCGCAGCAGAATGCGCATGTTGGGGCGCTCGAAAGTGAGCTTCCTGCTTTGTTTTGCTAACCGAACGGCAAACGGAAGCATCAGGCGCATCCGGATATGCGACAATGGCATATCGTTTTGTGATCGTGATGAATTATTCATACCACGACCAGGCCACGGCTGGATTGTGCACTGGCCCGACCGGGAAGATATCGACAAGTCGGAAAATCAGCGTACCGGAAAAAGGGAACGAACAACAATTAAAAACCACTGCCGGGAACTAACTTTCTCGCACAAAACCATCAACTTCCAATGGTAGAAAGCGAATACCATTCCAAAACTCATCGTCGCCGGATCGGGTTGGGGGCGTGGATCGTTGCGGATGGATGGTTTGTGCCCGGGAGGGTGCTTCTAGCGCACTAGCGGTTTGGACTGTGGAAACGTTGCGGACGAGTTTTCCATTAACATAGGCAAAAAAGAAAAAGACCCCCCTGACAATGACATTCTTTTGATCGTACTTTTCATCTTCGGAATTCCGGAACCATTCCGGACGGTGAAGTGAGACTGACTTCATGGTGGTACGTGTCCCAATGCCTACACCCAGTCCCAGGCTCGACCACCCTCCTGTAACGGTGCTACGAAACACCAGACGACTATATTTCGTAACCTAAAACTGCGCACGAGAACGCGGTGCGACTGAGACCGGGAAAGCATCCGGAAAGCTTAGAGGGTTGCCGCTGCCTGAGACGTTGTTTTAATATTTGAACAATTCTTGTTGGTTTTAGTTCTTACTGCCAGCTCGTAGACGCATGGGACAGACGGTGGGTGTCGAGTCGATATGCAAATAGCAACAAAAAAAAGGAAACGAGGGAAGCTTAAATCTGTCTCCATCATCATCGTCAGCAGGGTGGTGGCATTATTCACGGTACGATGGGCATCCGAAAGTACGCCGTACCGTTGCCGGAACCGCCCGCTCTCAACCGGGAAGGTTGGAAGACGAGACGCGGTTACGACTTGCGAATAGCAAAAACAAAATGCAAAAAATCTTATAACGGAATTGTTTCGTAAGAATGTTCCGTGAACTTCCATGCTACGGTATCCGAACGCCCACCCAAGACCCACCGCTAAAGCTGGGAAATTATTTGCATTGTGTATGCGTATGCATGTGTGTGTATGTGTATATGTGGCCTTTAGAGCCGAAGGTTCTTGCCTTTAATTTCTTCACCTTTTGCGAAGCGAAATTTCCCCTGAGATCAACCGGGAAACACCGAGTACGAAGCTCGATCGATACCTTTGTTGGGTTCAGTCAACGCCCATGCCCCCCGTTTGCTGATGGGGCGTCGATGTATGTTTGCGTGTACGGTTAAGGTGATGGTTGTACCGAATTCCGTGCTCACCGATCACTGCGGGCTATTTTTGTTGGGTTTAATTCGTCAAAATTCTTACGTCTGGTCGAGCGGTTCCAAAAAACGCCACCAATTTCCTTTTACGCTTACCTAAAACGAGAGAGAAAAAAAACATGCATTAGTGTACGGCTGACGAATGAAATTTGCTCGTGCTAATCGAAACCATCATTTTGTTTCGCTCCGATGAGATCGAAATTGAAAATTTATAAGCCGAAAGTTTACGAAACGACGGTGGTATCGTTTCGGGAGGTACCATCGCTTCACTGCTTCGGTATTGCCTGCGGGTATTAATCAAAAAGGCGCTCCAAAGCTAGCGAAAGCAAGCGAAGAATGTGACCGACACTGCCATCGAGTCTGGGTGGGAGTGGATAGAATAAGGCTTAGTTAGTTTATCTGGATGGTGTCTCGTTATCGTGGCAAACCATACCATACCACCATATGGGCAATGGAGCCCGGGTGAAAGGAAAAGCAGCAGGGTGTGCAGGAAATTGCGTGCCGAAGTATGATAAAGATTCACCACTACGCGCTACGACCGTGATGGATGACACGCCTAAATGTAGGCAATCCGCAAACCGTCGCACAGTAATACGTTCGAGAGTGAAGATTTGGTGGGGAGCAGAAATTTGAGCCGTTTTTGTACCCCATTTCATTGGAATGGTTCATCAAAATGGGGGGTGGCAATGGGTGACAGGTGTATAACTGTATTATCAAGGAGGAATCTTGTTTTCCTCTGCTAAACTGTATGCAGTGCGATGGTGTAAGTGGGAAGGTAGGAAAATTTTATGAATTAATCAAATCAAAAATGAATGTTAACTTTTATGAACTACTGTGCGTACCATAGTTGTAAGGATACTAGTTTTTTTTTTCATAATATTTAATAAAATTTAATTATATACAATTTTACGCATTTGTGTTTTTATTATTCCAATTTTGCCTTCCAAATTTACTTGTTCAATTGCAAAGCGTGTGGTAGAATAAAAATGCAAAAGGTGATGGCTACATTCATTTAAAATACTAAAAACAGTCCAAAAGATTTAGGTCTTTTCGCAAAATAATTTTTTAAGAATTTTAGGACTGTTTGTTCAACATTTATTACCGTATTATCCTGAGATAAAAAAATTTCCAATTTTAACATAATGAAAATATACATCCCTTAATAATGATTTAAACATATAAACATATGAAAATTTCATAATTGAATGTGATAAGTTGATTGTCATTTTAAAGAATTTTTTAGAAAATTATTTTATACGATTAAAACTATTCCGGAGTGTCCATAAAGTTACGTTGCCGCTTAAAAACAGATTAATAATAAATCAAGTATTTTGACGTAAAAATGATCAATTTCAAGTAAAATGCGAAAAAACGAGATATGATCCTTATTATTATGGTACGCACTGTATAATCAAACGTTAAGTAAGAAATTTGATATAAACAGCATTAATATCCTTTGGGGCGCAATTCTATTCCCTATGTTTCCTAGCATCAAACTGTTTTAGTGAAAAATGGGCAAAAAGCTCAAACAAAACCACTCCGGAATAGTGGAAACCATCTTCATAACCCACCCAACATCGTCGCAGCAATATTTCATGATCAAAAAACCCATTATTCCATACATCACGCCATGGCGGTTTGGTGGTCCAAGAAGTTTCACTACACTCGATAACTGGAGCAGTCCAATGTGGCGCTATAATGCTCTTGGCGATGGACATATTACCAAGAATCTATGAACGACCATACTGTCCCGGCTAAACACCAAATGTCCACGAGGACAATAATCTCCACCAGCCCGTACCGACCAAAGCGACCGTGTTCAACTCGATCGTTTCTGGGCGAGGTTTATGATTTATTGGTTGACATGGGCAATTTTACTTCCTCTGCTTCCCATCTGGCAAATGTTCTGCTTCGAATCGCAAATTTGCCATCCAAAACGGAAGCAATTAGAGCTACTAGAGTTTCCTTTTACCAGCACCGAGAAGAAACCTGGAATAAACCTCTCCAGTGAAGAATCTTTACTCCGCACCGTACGCGTTGATCGATGCCCCGTGTGACTTGTGTGTCGTGTCGAAGAAAAAAAAAAAAACAGCCAACAACGCAACAGAAAAACTCTGTTCGTGATTTATGCTGAAACACCCGTCCCGATACTCAGAATGTTACCAACGACCGAGGTACTATATTTCCGGTGTACCTCAATGGCATCGTTGTAATGCAACGGACAAAGGTAGAATGCAACTAAGAAAAAAAAAACACCATGGGACGGGGGAAGAAAACGATCAACTAACTCAACGCCAGCTTCCGCAGGATTAATCACTTGCAGAAGTCATCCAGGTTCACCGAGACTCGAAGGATTTGGCATGACGGTGCCACTGACCAGTACCGTCGACAAGAAGCTGCCGAAAGAATCCAACAACTATGGCACCCGATGCCGTCATCATACAGCACCCGGCCCGACATTCCTGGTCCCTGGTTTGAAGTTTCTATTCCGGAATCCAATTTAGATGGCAAACGAACCGGCTACGGCTGCGACAACGATCTCACCAATGGACGTGTTCCTCTCCGTGTGTGCGTGTATGTGCAAACAAACAAACAACTTATGGCTCGGCATCCTTTTAGAGCGCTCTGTTTTACCCCTAATGGCGTACTCGAAGGACATTCAATGTTGGATGAAAATGATTGCCATGCCACGGTATGAGCGGCGCCGTAGAACGAATTGACATTGGCAGTAGGTTCCAGTGGAAGTAAAAACAAAAAACCAAAACTCCAACAAACGAAGAAAACTTCGAGCTCGAAACAAAAAAAAAAACATATTCTACCCAACGTGTGTGTGTGTGTGTGTGGAACACAAGCAGTGGATCTTTCTCAGGCGCGTCGTGGAGAGGGAAAATTGTTGTACCAACATCGAAAGCAAACAATCAGCAGCGTGCAGAAGAGGACGAAATTATCCTTCATGCGAAAGTACGTGAAGAAAGATTAAAGATACGTGCCAGCGTTAGGGGCCGGTAAACGTAGGTGTTCCGTTGGCGCCAGTATCGGACAAACGTTGGAGTGCGGGATAAGGGATTGAGAAGGTGGTGCCATAATCCATGTGCGAGGTGGTTCTCAGTTGCCGTGTGCTCGTTGATTAAGCCAATTTTCTGCAGCAATCGTCTTTCACCATCGATGGCGCATTGTTTTTGAACGATCTTCATCGTTCGCGCTCGTGCATTAAGCCGAAAGGATACAATTCGTACCAGAAGCCGTACCATTTCTACGCAATAATCGGTGTTTGCCAACAAATAATAAAGGACTGGAGAAAAAAACAGCAGAGACTGAGAAAAGGGGGCGCAATTCACCATTGCTATTATAGTATTTTGATTTTCTAAATAACGTTGAACATTGCAATAGGTCTGACTATTAGAACATTCAGTAATGGTCAGCATAGACCAGCGATCGACAAACACTCTTTAGCACTTTGAGTGTGGCTCTTCGATGAAAATTATCTATACTGAAACTTCGTCATACATTATAGCTACACTGTTCTCAGTTTTTCGCTAAAATACTTCACTACCTTCACGGTTCGATAGCTTTCTTTATGAACTCCGTAAAACGGCACGAACAGTTTGCTGATTTTGCCACTATTCTTAAGGCTTTATAAAGCAATCTTTATGGAGGATATAGCGTCTCGGATTATTTCAAAATTGGAGAATAAAATTAGTAGAGAAACATCATGAAAGAAGATGCTAGTCGTCCACATCTTGAATGTGGATGTGAGCCTTATTATCCGTTTATAAATACCGAGAAATAAGCTTATCGACATAAACCCTAAGAATGACGGTAAACTTAATTTATTGAGCATAACTCACTCAATGATCATATCATTAAGTAAGCCTCTAATCTCTCAACACTTTGGGAAACTTTCACGATATCCGATGCCGAAATAATCACAGTAGAAGAACGACTTTCCAATACATTCACAAGCTTATTTCCAAAACGCAGATTGTGATGAAACACACGAAGAATCGGATATAGTAAATTAAATCCTTTCAGAATCTCAGACCAAGCACGCGAAGGTCATCGCATAATAGTTGCTTAATTATATTAACCACGAATCCTTCGTAGTGCACAATGGCACCCAGCAATGGAATAAAGAAAAAACAACTTATGACAAGAATTATTCCACCCAAAACAAAAAAAAAACCTTCCTGCGAAACCGATCTGCACAGCATGAAACATAAATTAGGAACACAACATGGATGAAGTTTGCATTCTGTTGAACATGGCGGACAATATTAGAGACGC
>AXCM01008317.1:0-13987 GCA_000473375.1 Anopheles culicifacies | reverse complement strand
AACTTGTTTTTGATATGCAACTCTTAAAAAACCTCTTTTATTGCAATTTTTGCTCTGTTTTACTTTGATGTTATCTTGCAACATACTTCAGATATGCTAGTTGCTAAACACTAAGCGTGAACAAGTGCCTGCAAGAGATGACCATAGAAGGTGATTTTCTTATCAAATTTGAGACATAGAAAAAAAGTAACGATCTGCATTGTTTAGGCAATACTGACGAACAATAAATTAATTTTCACACTCAAGACTTTTATTTTACTTGCACAATACAATTTAGGCAATAAAAAAGAATGTTTTATTTATTTTTTTTTTTTTGTTATGTCTAACGCTCTTTTCGTTTAAATGTTTGTTTTATTTGTAAAGTATTCAGCATTCAATAAATATTTGAATAATTTTACTAAAATTTTAACAAAACGGGTCATGAATGATGTAGATTAAATGTTTAATTTCTACAGCTTCATTGTATACGTTTAACAAATATTTATATTTCAACCCCCAATATGGGACGAAAGAGTGCCTGCTCATCTCACAAACATGGTCAGATTGCGTATGAATTTACGTTTATCTATTTTTGTTTTCAGTATTTCAAAGCATTTTTAAATTATGCGCATATTAAAAAAAATAAAATACTCATAAGTTCTTAAATAGATAGTGTTTCAGAGGAAGTTATGTGAAAATTGTTACATGTCAAAAAAAGTGTGTGGAATATAGAAGAAACTTACTGTGGCAGCTTTAAAAATAAATTGAAAGTTGTCATAAATTTTTGAGACCTATTCAAATTTATCTGAGAAAATGTAAAAAAAAGTCAGAGATACTCTCTGTCTTTAGAAACTTATTTTGCACCAGATCAATTTGAGTAACATTATGTTCTCGATATTTTAAAAATTCTTTTCACTCAGTAGCTCATCGAAGATAATGATTTATTGTTTAAATATTTCAATGAATTTGAATTCAAATAGCAATAACAATAAACACAATTCTTCATTCATTTGGCATCGCTTAAAACGTTGCCTTTACCAGCCACTAAAGCGATATATTAAATCTGCCACTCAGCACACGGGCACACTCACAGCTGGCATGGTGTACCAGCATGTGTAACGGTCGTAATGGAATGTCACCTTCAATCCGGCGTTTATCGTTTACAAAACGCCTTTCTCTTTCAATAACCAGAGCCGTAATCCCGCAGAACCTAATGGAGGTTCATTCCCATCGCAAGTACCCTCCATCTGACTCGGGGCAAGAAAATGCGCTACCGCATGAATGCCACTTCAGAAAGGTGGCACAACAATCGGCCTAGTGGTCGGGTTACGTGATACAGGCTGTTGATAACAGCGTCACGTAATTTACCCTTCCATACCGAGGCGCACCAACACGCGGTGAATGTAGTACCAACGGCATACCACATCACAACTACGACCAGCTCGATAGTTTATATTGCCCCTAGTCTGGGAAGTGTCTCGACTTCAAATCCATCCGACTCTAGTGATAGAACTTCTCATATACAACCAAGGAAACCAGTTGGCTTGCTGTGCTTGCTTACCTGCAGACACGAATCGCTATGGACGCGACTAATTCTGACCTGCAACGGACATATGAAGTATGGCGTATTCGGGCCAAATCCTGTGCTACGCTATAGGTGTACAGAACCCTCTTTCCTAACGAAACAATACAGCGAAACGAAAAATATGTTCCTATTAGTGCTCACAGTTGCTGAAAAACGTGTTGGTGAAGATGGGATCAAAAGTACCTACTGTGTTGCCATCAGAAAGGAGGCGGGATCAACGTTCAATTACACGGGTGTTGGTGTCCGGAAGGACCGGTATGGTTTGTATTTCCGGGTAAACACCACGAGAATTGGCCTTATTGCTGGCAATTGTCTAAACAACTGAAGTTTGATGTGTATTTTCGTTTGATTACATTTTGTCGCTTTAAGCAATGAAAATTATCATGAAGGGTTTTGTCACACATCATATACATTGGTTTCTACATGTTCACTCTAGGTTAGATTGTGCCTGGTTAATGGAGCCGCCCAGTGGATTACTAGAACCAGAGCTGCACATGTTTTCTGTTTGATGTTACGTCGCACGTGCAGAAATTATGAAAGGTTCAATTATAATCCATTTCCTAGAGCTGGTGGTTGATACAGATATTACAAAGAAAAATTAAAACTGTAATTTTTGTGTTGCTTCTAAATGATCATGCTGTATATTCTGATACAAAAAAAATTACAAACCTTCAACTGGTTTCGTTAAATGACAATAAGTTTTCCAGAAAAAATCCAAATTGTGCAATATTCAAAACAAAAATAATTATATGTATGCGTAATATGGATGGTTCTAAAGCTATTTTACATAACACACTAGAATTTTATCAGCTATTTGTGAACTGACGTTAAAATTGATGGAAATGTTGCAACTGTTAAACATTTTTAAATGATTTTTTTTATTGATTAAGATGTGGTGGCTGAGATATAAACCTATTAGCGGCGTCGTTTATCCACACAGAAAGACCAGTTAAATATCCCAATCGGACCCTTTTCCACTAACACAGGCTCAATAAATGCTCTGGATAAATAATAATCAAGGAAGTCAGACATCCTTCCTCCACTCACTGTTTTTTCTGCTTGTTTTTTTTTCTATTTTTTTTGTTTTTTTTTTATTCTTATTTTGTTTTTTTTTTGTTTTTTGTGCTCTTTCCGTTGCTGTACAATTAGTTTAGGCCTCACATTAGATCTATAAGAAGTAGCCATAAGTTGTTTTGTATAGCCTAGGGCAAACAAGCATGCAAATAAATATGAAATATGAAATAAATGAAATAAATCACTATTCGAGACGTTTTAAGGTTGTAGTGCTAAAATAAAAACAAAACATAGATAAATGATAAAAGTTGAAGCACTTTTAGCTGAATTGAATTAAATTAAAGATTAAAAAATCTTCGAGCCTTCTAGTGTATACAAGTCAAAGCATGATGTTTAAAAGAAAATTATATTGTATAAAAGTGAAACTCCGTTGGAAGTATGAATATCAATAAAATAAATAAACTGTAATGAAGATAAAAGAAGAGCTACGAAAATAAATTGAATGAATTTCTTGAATGAATGAATTTTAATGAATAAATTAAAATCGTATCAATAATTTTTTTTTTCATTGTAACTGCACATCATGACTGCAACTTTCAGTACCTAGCTTGCTTAAAATTCGTTAATTGCTGTAAAACTGGAATAAAGAATGAAATTCCCTTCATCGTTTCCCATATTTTCAATAAGACAGCCAAGTTTTTCTTTATTTTTTGTTTTCTTTTACACTTTGTTAATAACAGTAATTTCCAAAACTATATGGACTTGTAGATGCAAAATAGAAATAAAAATCGTTCAATTAAAAGATGTTTTTGCCAATATGAAAATGGAGCGCCATAGCCATCCACCAACACAAACCATCGCTATAGACCCGGACCAAACGATAAGATAGTAACAACACTACACAGAAACGACATCAACACAGCCTCAAAAACTGCAATAGACACTTCCGCACCAACCACAACTCCTGCAACCGAGTATGCCCGGGATAAGGCAAAATACAAGGAGGAAATGCATTGTAAATTATGTAATTTTGAACTATTTTCTTCGACACACGCGGTGTCGACCATACGGCTGCGTAGCCGTCATAATGGAGTAAATAAATAAATAAATAAAAGATGTTTTTTTACTTTTATTTCTCCCATCTCGACAAGGTAATTAAACGGTTTTGAGCTCTCGGACTGACGTTAAGAGCTTCAATCAAGGTTGAAAAGAAATAGAATGCTACGTCAAATACATCTCGAGCCAACCGAAATAAAGAGATGTTTTGTTCCAGTTGAGAGAAAGTTTGTTTTATTTGGTGCCATCTTAGTCCCGTAGCCCCCGTAGCCACATAATTTCTATCTTAGCCCAAAGATGCATGTAATATGTAACTTAGCTTTGAATGCATGTAGTTTATAATAATTTTGATTTTATTCCTATGCTTGATATCCTGAAGGTTTAGAATAACCTAGTTACAATTTTTGTCCTAATTGAAATTCATAGAGTTCGCGCCAAATGCCTTGCCCTCCGTGAGAAAACAAGATGGATGAAAACGCTTAACCCTTCTCTCACTGATCGTACCACTGTTGAGTTTTGCGAACATGAAAAGCTTGATCTCCTGACTTAACTTCTCTAGTGGCCTTAGTGAGTGCTCAATACTATCAATGTTGCTTATACTCTCCTTAATAAATCGTCCGTTATCTTCTTCGCTTTTTCCTGAGTAGCGACCACTTTGGAACAAGGATAGCAGGCCCCTTACGAAAATACCTTTCGTCGGCGGGAACAATAATGCTACCGAATGTACAGAACAAGATTTTCTTGGAAAAAAATTTGAATTTTGATAAAAGTTTAAACTTTAATTAAGTTAATAATTCAACTGTTAATTCGGGAATGTGCATTGTAAAGTGAGAGCAAAGATTAATCAGTATTTCAATTGATCTTGTCATTGGTTTTTTTGTATTATATCATATTCTGTTTAATGAATAAATAAAATTATGTAAAGACGATATCAATACATGCCACAAGATCTATTGCTCGATAAAACACATCGTTACAAAAACTTAAACCCGAAATTTTCTTTGAAAAGTAAAAGCAACCATTTAGACACGGATTACAACTGATTATAACAATACATATTATGGTACAAAAATGAAAAATATAATCCAATCCTGAAATTAAGAGCGCATACTCGCAAACAAGTACAAGTGATCAATGCCGGCTAAAGCCAAATACTAAAAGTATCCAGTTTACCCGTACATACACATCCGGCAAAAACCTTTATCTAGCGTTGCGTAACCTTTGTCAACTGCAACACTGACAAGGGTTCCAATGGGACACATAATTAGCGTGCATCAGACCAACCCCCAGAGGCATACGTGCTTCGAACCGGTACCTTGTGCTGTTTTATTTATGCACACTTTCCCTGTTAGATGTGCAAAACATTCATCCCAGCTAAAACTATCTTGATCAAAACCATCCCATTATCTCTTCCAACCGGATGGATGTTAATGAATGAACTTTTGACCATTTGGCAAAAGAAAAACATTATTTCAACGAAAAAGGAAGCATGCCTGATTTTGTCACACGTGTTTCATTGTTTGCTCGTAAACAGCTTTGCGGTGCTTGTATTTTTTTGCTATGAAAGATGAATGGCATACAGTTGTACCGCAGGGCACAAACACAGACAAAAACGAAAAGCAATCCCTTTACAACAATCATGTGATGCATTAACCCACACTTTCAGCTCGTAGATTAAATGAGACTTGATTTAAACCCGCATTCCATAGATTTAATTACACACCCTTCTCCGTCGCAGTGGTTTGACTGGAAGGATACATGACAAATGTAAGCTCGGTACGTGCCTTTTGGCAAAGCTAACATGTGGAGGGGTAGTGAGATATATTAGATCAGTACTGGTAGAGGGTTTGCTCGTGGCATCGTACGATGGTATTGTACGAGCAACATTCTTGGCCGAAAGTTTCTCAACGACTCATTTCGTGAGTGCAGCTCGTGTCTTAATCTGTACCTCACCCAGCAACACCCCCTTGTATCTTGTTTGAGCAGGTCTCATCTCCTAGACACTCCAAGATCCGGTCGGTGTTTGCATCATGTCCGCTTTATCACTACCCGCGCGGGCAAATGATCCGAATAAATCTCTCTGGCTTATATCAAATTTCACATTAAATCAAAGCACCAGCCCCATTCCCATCCAATGTCCTGCCTTGCTGGAAACCGTATGAGTGCACTCTGTTGCAGTTGCACCCTTGCACTTTTGCCGCAAAAACTAAACCCGATGCAGTACCGCAAGATCAGGCGAAAGTTGCAACAGTGCAACATTTCCGCTTCGTCCTGCATCCCGTTGGACCATGGCCATGGGGCGTGTGACTCAACCAACCCTCGATGGTACTTCAAGGCCCGGTCGTCGATCACGAGGAAGAGGACAGAAATCAACAATAATGTTTATAAACTTCATCCCATCTGATGCGAATAACTCAGGACGTGCTTAGACACATCTTCCGCAGCCAGACATCCTTTGGAACCATCGGACGGCCAAGCGTTTAAGGCGTTGTCGTCTCATTTAAAAAAAAAAAAACCCAGCAAAAACCCTTACCTCCATTGGTTCCATTTCGAAATGGAACCAACCACTCGAGTGATCTGCCATTCCGCCGTCTCGTGCGTTTGGTTGTACGTGGGGTAAAGTTTTCGAACGAGTAAACTGGTCTACTTTTCCCTGTTTGGGAAGAAAGGGAAGAACCATTACCGCTGCAGGTTCCAGCAAAGTGGGAAAACTTTTTCGCTCACTCGCTCGCTTCGAAGACAAGAAAGCACGACACGGTCATACACGATGGCGATGGGCGGCATCGAAAATGCTCGGCCGGGACGCGTGGAGATGTGGAACGAACGAAAGGAAGTGTTTGGGGTAAAGAGTGAAGCAAAACTTAAATGGAACATTTCTATATAAATTTTACAAAATGATGGTACCCATTTAGACACATAAGTGGATTAAGCAACACTTGTACGTAGTGTTGCGTTTCTCGCTCGCTCCATCTGACGGGACAGAGGACGCAATCCGACAACGCGAGCGGTTTCAGATATAGTGCGGTAAACCAGGCCCTGAGTGTTCCGAACGCAGCTTACCAAGGCTAGGGTGGAAAGGAAAGGAAAAAAAAAAACTTAAGCTTGGGCCAACTAGCAGATGTTGAGATCGAAGAAGAACGCCAGCCGACGGTTGACGGTGACATCCCGGAATGTCAGGAAGGGAACGTCAAAGTATCTTCCCTAATGGCTGCGCACAGGCTTCACATAAAGCATAATTACATAACATCAAATTATAGCAAATTTAGCTTGAAAAGCGCACCCACCAGGACGCTCTGGCGCTTTTTGGATTAATCAACTACGGTACCGCGGCACAGTGCTGCGAAGCGTGAACATCCTCACAGTGAAAAGTGTGTGCCGACGCATATGCGCGCGCTAGTACACTAGGAACTAAAGGGGAAAAAAACTCGGAGTCCTCATTATGCCACTTACTCCGACACCGGTGCGTACGTACGTCGGTATATCGAGTTAGTAATGTACGAGTTTTTAAGCACGACACTGAATGTTGTTTGCGGGAGTGAGGACGATCCACTTTTGCAACCAGTACTCATTATTAGCAAGGAATGTTGCAGGTGTCTCAGTGGAAAGTTTTGTTGAATATGAGTGATAGATTGAATTAAATTCGTATTAATTGCATTGTACTTACCAGAAGTTACGTATTTTTGAAAATTCTAAATCAATCAATGGCCATTGTTATTAATGAATATAAATATTTTTTGTCAAACCTTAAAGCACACAAAAAAGAAAACTGAACTGAAATAAACATTGTGTTTTAATGTTGTAAAGGTTTAGCATAATTTAAATAAAATTAAAAACTCCTGAGTGAAACGGCTTTGACTATGAAAATGATTATTAAAAGTCGACTGTGAAACTATCGTAAATAGTTTGAAATTTGGTAAGGTAATTTTTTTAAAGTTATTGATTAACGGCTGGGTCTTATTGTTTACAATAACAGACTTAACATTAACTTAGTGAAACATCCAAAACAAAATTTGCACGGTCGCCATGTAACAGGTTTCTTCTAACCTGTACTACTTATGCGGACGGAAGTTACTTCGCAGGCCCGTCACTCGGTGATTGGATTTTCAGTAACATGAACACATTTGTGCGAGAAATAAAGTGACCACAGCATTGCTGCTTTCTACGCCCAGTCCAGATTAAGTCAGTCTCTTCTCCGGCTCATTTATTTATTATAAATCATTCTTAAGGTGTAGCTTTTTCGACACCCTTGCCTTTGTTGGGTGGAATCTAATGGGTTGATCTTTTTTCTCCCGTTTCGACGAGAACTTTAATTTGTCCGGTGTTTGTGCGAAAACACCACAAATTGGGCTATAACCTAAGGTCAGTTTTATTGACATAAACATTGTTTCTGTCTCATTCAAATGCTGAGGGTTGCACAGCGCAACGCGGCTCACTTGCGTTTCTTTTGACACTTGGTGCCACTTAAAGTTTTTGCGCTTGCGTTGCAGTTCGAAATTTTGTTCCGGTTTCGTTTTTTTCCTCTGCGTTTTTTTGGGTTCCTTTAAAGTGTCTCATGGTTATGCCTTCAGTGTCCATTTCCTGGTCAAAGTTATATTTTAATTATAAAGTAACTTGTATCTGTATAGCATAATTGATATGCTATATTAGGATCTATAAAGACTTTAGCTATAAAATATGCATGCGCTTAAGCCAGATTCTGTTAAAGTAAGAACATTTACATCAAAGCAGGTAACCACATCCTGGAAAGTGTTTTTTAACAGATATACGATTTTCATGGAAGTTCGCAAAATGATAAAAACAAATTTGCTACATTTTTTAACTGAAGAATGTATTTCCTTCATTATTTATTCGTTAAAATACATGACGCATCCTTAAGCGGTATCTTAAACTCTCGTGCTATAACAGATTTATTCTTTGTTCTTTCGTCCTTAAATTCTCTCCAACATTAATAAAAAAAAAGTTTGTTAGAAAACACCATAATGTTTATATCGAGGAGTAGGTTTCTTTGTCACTGTGTATGGCGAGCTAGGAGTATTTTAACTTCGAAACGACGAAACATCATATGAAAATCAACGTACTCCTTAATGTAAAACTTATAATATAATAATTAACAAAACATAGTTAATGGACTAATGTTTGAACCGTTTAAACTAAAACTTTTAACGTGTTTTAAACTCAAACTTAAAACAAATCATTACCAATGAAATGAGTTTGGAAACTTATTGTCGACCCTGTAGCGAAGTTTTCGAATACGAGGGAAGGGGCACCGACATCAAGGGAAGATATGAGCTCCTTTATGGTGAGATGCTCAAGATCTAAGCATCACTGCACGGGCGTATAAGTACTAGTAGGAAATCAGCGGTTTGACATGATGCATGCAGACAGACTCTCAGCAGCAAATGCTTAGTAATTTACTCCAAGAACGAATCGTAAAACGCCTAGAATTAATGTAAGATTGTCTTGACCTGCACTTATTCTGATGATGTGCATCAGCAAACTTATTAACGATTGGTACAGTGAATAAGAGGCGACGAAGCTCACGCCTTATGACAGTGACCAATCGTCGTTGATCGTCGAAGGAAAGTCTTGTATCAATTATTACGCTTAGATCGTTCGAGAGAATGTGTGAGCTTGTGTGCGTAATTAATGTGCACTATGGTTGGTGTGTTAGATAAATGGTGGCTTCACACAAATAGATGCAGTGAATAAACTTTGGTTTGAATTACTTTGTCTTGAAGTACAATTCTCAATGTACATTTTTAAGATAATTTCGATTTCTAGAGCCAACACAAGCGTCACGATAAATTGGCCTGTTGAGAGATCGTAACCACCAAACAGCATTCTTTTTTTTTTTTTCTATGTCTCTACTACTTCGAGAACCTTCCATGACTTGAATTTATTCGCCTACAAAAAAAAAGTAATCAACTTGGATAAGAAAAGGATTTTCCTGTTCTTTCGCACACTTCACCTTTTTGAAGAGTTTTGATTTATTATTTACGCGATTCAAATGAGCAACGCGTGGGACTTCAAAACGTGAAAATTGTATTGCTTTAAAATTCGACTACCAATATTAAATGCACTCTGTAATGATCAACTTTTCAATTCCAATCAAAAGAGCCAGCATAAAAGAGAATGTATTCGTGCAGCATCCAATTTAAACATTGATTGTTTCAAGTTTCGGGAAGAATACGTACTGAGAAGACGTTTTTTTTTTTAAATATGTATGTAAGAAAGAAAAAACAACTGAACAGAATTATACGCAAACGACTGAACTACATTTATTTCATGTTTTCGTTCTCTTTTCTGTTTGAATAATGATCGCCTTTTATACCTTCCTGGTGCAGTCCCAATCAACATTTTTCGTTTTACATGTGCAAGTGCAAGATTATTCAAAAGTAAAGATCGAAATAGTCAGAACAACCGTTTGCTGTGTTTCTTCAGGAGGTTTAATGCTGTTTTAGATGTTTTTTAATTTCAACAGTTCCCTCTTCACCTCTCGTTCTTTTCTCCTCTGCTTCCTAATTCCTAATATACATTTTTTTATCGTTTTTTAATTTACCTCTTTGTGTAATTATTTTCATTTTGTTATGTTTTTTAATTGTATAATTATGTATATTGTAGACATATCCTTACATTATTCTTACTGGATAAATTTTAAACTCGTAATAGTTAGTTTTTTTTTCTCGATAAAATTTCTTATTTATATTTTATTATTATGTGAATGAAACAGACTAACCCACACGGTGTACTAAAAAATAAGTAACTACTTTTCGAGCTATTTCTATTGTCATGCCATAAGTAAACAGTCTAATCGTTAACTATAGTCATCAAATGAACTTCTTATAAAAAACGGAGTTAAATATCTTCCAAATTTGTTTTCCTATTTTTGTCTTGCAAGTCTCACTGAACGACAAAAGAAAAGGAGACCACAGCTCAACAATTTAAAAACGTTGCTTCCGATTTGAGTGCAATGAGTTACTCATACTGTTCGATTCAGTTGAGCATACCCAGATGTATGTAAATATAACCATGCATATAATAAAGATTTATAACTTATTCCGAGAAATCTTGTATGCATCGGTAAGATATTAAGAGCGTGAGGAGAGATACAGGTGGCCTTACGACCAGTTTCAAGAAAAATGAGGGTATTGTAGCATGCACGGCAGAGTTTTCAGTAACGATGTGTTGCTAGTTTCCGTAGTTTGGTATTTGTTAAACAATTAAAAAACTGTTCTTGGATTTTTCCTTTTGATACTTTATGATTCTGCAAGTTCTACCATCGCACCAGAGTTTCAGGTATGTACGAGACAAAACAGAAGCTGAACTCTGCTCGTTGTATTGCGAAAAGATAAAAATAGCAAATCTCTAACAAATCTATTACGACTACATTGGACATGAATTCGCACTTGATGTTTGGCATGAAACAGCTATTTGTAGACTTTATGTTCATGTTCAAGACCAGTGGAAAGAGGCACGGTATGCATTTGTTATCAGTTAATTAATCTCCACTTTGTACGGTGCGCTCGGTCGTTCATTTGATGCAGATCAAATGAAAATAATTCAAAATAGTCGACGGCTTTCATCTAACCGGTACAACCGGTTCGAATTAAACACTGCATTTACGATAATCATGATTGACCTGAAAAGAGACCAGTGCTCTTGTATTGTATTCAACAATCAAAAATGGAAGCTTTCAAATAATTTTCTATTTATTTATGTAAAATGAATTAATTAAAAACAAACTATAATTCTTTAAACAATGTGTTTCTGTATTCAACAAAAAGTGACCACCTTTTTCTGTAAACCTCTATAATATGGAAAAAAATGGCAATAAAAACACAAAACCAGACAAATTCCCGTGAACCAGTAAATCCCGATTGCCCTCACCAGCCCTGGTGTCGACGTTAAAGCGCTTGATTCCATCACATTTTCCGCTAATCGGGGTGGCTGATTAGAAACTTTTCCGCTTTTCTTTGCCGCCCTACCGGGCGCACCGGGGCATGATTATGCGCACCCGGCAGCTGTCAGCAGCAATCGCGGCTTAATATGCCACCAACAAACGAGCCCTCACCCCCCTTCCCGCCCATCATTATGCTACATCCTTTCCCACCCCTTCGGTACACTTGCTCCTTGGTTAGATTCGGAATGTTAGGGTGCCGTTGGGTGATAAATTTAATCGCTCACTTGCTCTGCCATTTGCTTGACTTCCAGCATGGGTATGCAGCAGCCGCAAGAAGAAGAAAAAAACATGCACACTTACACACGCGCACACACATTTACGCACCTAGCCATTACGAGCATTTTAACCAATTTTTAACGGCGCCTTAGCATACGGGGCGCTTTGCTGAAATGAAAACATTTGACAAATTTCATTACCCCCGAAATCGGTTACGGGATGGATTTATTTCTACTCGTCGCCCTGCCTGAACGGATGAATTGAAGTGATGAAAAGGGGTGGGGGGGGGGACATACGGGTGAGGGTAGATGTTTGCTACATAAAGCGCGTAACGTGAAAGCAACGCAGAACGGGTGGAAAATAATTTTTCCTCACATTTTTGCCCCCACGCTCCGTTCGCAATCGAAGCGTTTAACGTCAACCAGCGCAAAGTAGGTTTGTTCGCGCAAAACACCATAACCTCAATCCACACGCGCCTTGCTCATTGCGTAGGTGGGGAAAGTGGGTAGCTTTGGGAAAGGATTTTTCATCCCGACAGATTGTTTGACTGTTGCTAGCATTAGACATTGCTATCTGTTGGAGTCTGTTTTTCTGCAACCCACACATTCGTGAAAACGTCTTTTTCTTTCTTTACATTTGCGAATGGTGGAAAATCTTTACAGGAAAACATAAAATAACAGCGGCATTAAAATAGGTACCTCTGTGTCTATCCAGCGTGTTTGGATTGGATCGGGGTTTTTTTCTGAGATTTTCCTGCGTTGGAAAATCATTAGCGTAAAGCGTTGAAGACAACACCACGACTTTGTCAGCGAACCAGACTTATAGCATGAGCAAGAATGTACCCTGGGCCTGATTTATAAAGAGTTTTTTTTTCCTTTTCCTCACACGAAGATACACGCGCACATCATACGCAATACACACCTTTTTCCTTACAAACCCCTTGGACTCCATTCCAGAACCACCTCCATTTGACACCTTCGTGCTCGGTTTTGCACGCCGTTCACATCGTCCCATTGGGTGGGAGAGCGTTCGATGTTACGGTGGCATCGCCGCTAAATGAATCAACGTTGAAAAGACATTAAAATCTTTTTATTAAATTTGTCATTCAAAATTCCCCCAACTCAACACAGACAACTCTGTTCGCTTACCCGTGTTTGCATGATCCATGGGATGGATCAGACCCGCGTAACGTATTTCCAAGCTACAACCGAGCTCAAGCGGTTGTGTTAGAATGGCAGTTCCTGTGTTTGTCACTTGGTCGGAATGTGAAGAGAAAGGGAAGTGGGCGGAGAATGGAAGCGGACCTGAAAGCATCTGTCACTAGCGCAGAAAACGCACAACATTCGCATCCTTTTTACCGAGCGATTTCAACTGTCTTGTGTACCGGAAATCGTGCAAGTTGCAAGTGAAGGAGAGAAACCCAACGTGGTGTGCTCAACACTATGAACACCCTCGCGTGTGTATGTGTGAGTGGTGAGGGCGTGAAGTGTGAACGGGGGTTGCTGTGTTTCGTGCACAAAATGGTGGTTGGTTGGGCGATCGCTACAGGAAGTGTAGAATTGAATTAAATTTTTTAATGCATTTTCTCGCTGCTAAATTGGATTAAAACATTTTCGTCACAAAGCGATGCGCTGAGGCTGTTTTTTTTTTGTTGCGAGAACCCGTCGCGGTAACCGATTTGCCGGGAAGGATACTGGATTTACGGTACATTAACGAAACTGCAGCGCGTAAAGTTGGTAAGGGAAGGTATTGGGGCAACGATGGATGTACAACGCCGGTGGTGGTTGACGGGTGGAAGCTGGAATGGCATAAGGAAGGGGAGAGATATGCTTTTATGCGTTTGGATATTTTCGTACCCGGCATCTCCAGGGAAGTCCTTGACAGATTTAAGTGTCATAACAGATGGTTGGTACGGGGCCATGCAATATGTATGCATGGGCTGTGATTTTAGCTGTGCGTTTGCTTGATGATGTGATGGGATGAATGATTTACTGGAATGGTGTGTTGTTTTTGAGGTCACACTGCAGGTCGATGAAGGTGTTGGAACGCGCATTCGTAAGAGTCCTAGCTGCTACGAGTTGAGTGTGCTTCACATAATTGTTGTTCGATTTAACGTGAAGTCTTATCTAGTTAATGTAATCCGTATCACTTTCTTCGTTTTAGTTTGTTCAAAAATG
>KI424813.1:5406-16089 GCA_000473375.1 Anopheles culicifacies | reverse complement strand
GCTTCCTTGAGTACGTAACCTTTGCTATTAACTATCACAATACCCACCTCTTTTAAGTCACAATACTAGTCACATATTTTACAATAAGTGCAAGGCTGTTACAACTGAGGCGGATTTTGCGTTTCGCGCGGATTTGGCGCGTTTTTACTATTCATCGGCGCGGATTTTGCGGATTCAAAAACGGAATATTATAGAAACGGAATATTAGGTGGAAGTTTTTTCCCTTTGTGCTTTATCATGACCTTGAGTCGTTTCTCATACTAATCCATCGTGGTACGCATATGCTCCATCGACATTTCGTCCCAGATCATGGCAATAACATTCCTTAATTGGTCGACATTGTTCATTTTATCTTCGTTTTGTTTAGCCAGCATGTGTGACACATAATAATTGAGATCCGGGGAGCTGGGATGCCATAACATCTTATCTAGAAACTCCGTCCATTCCTCTTGAAACCATGCTTTGATATTCGTCGTCTGGGCCGGAGCGCCGTCTTGTTAGAAGATGTAATGGTCTTCTCCGTAGAGATCCTGAAGTGCCGGTGCCAAAACCTGCTCCAGAACCTCGGTTTACTAGAACACGGCGTTAATTTTGAAGTTTTTTCGATAAAAACCAGTGGAAGCTTTCCACAGCTGAATTCGATCTCCCAAATCATCACCGATGCTGCACTATGGAACCTCGGGATGTTTATTTGGGACGGGGGGATGCTGGCCAACATGGGCGCCCACAGCCGAACTTTTTTAACATTGTACGGTTGCTCCAAAATGAAGAGTTTCTTTTCAGAAAATACGAACTCCTGACCTGCGTGCGTGCGCGAAAGTATCATTTTGCATATGTGTAGCCTATTCTTCTTTGCCAGCATGTTAAGTCCGTTACTCCATATACTTTCAGTACTTAACATTTATTCGGCACCACATGCATCAGTTAAGCTATACATGATACTATAGCTGATACCAAACTCATTCACAGAATACACAGAGTGCACGACTGCAAATTAATGAAAGTTGTATTAGAGCATATTGAACAACCTTGTGAGTAACCCAGAAATTCAGGTGCGGATTTGAAATGGTTTGGCGCGGATTTCGCGGATTTAAAATTGAGACTTCTGTAACAGCTCTGTAAGTGGCATATTAGAAAAGAATGTGATTGGTAGCTTCTGTCATTTTCATTTGTTTGCATATATACGATGGATAATTCAGTGTTTTTTGATAATTATTTTCAATTCATATATGTAAAATAACAACACGGTCGTTTTACATTAATAATTACAACATTAATTCATTAATGTTGGATGTATTAAACTTAATTCTTATGATTATTAAATTATTATTGGTCTAATAGTCCAGGCCTGTTGCAATTGAACCTGGTGGCATTGAGTCCGATTCGCTGAACGGGTAGAGCCAAAAAAGATTTAAAAAAAATATCACGGCCAGCTGTTGCTTAAGCTTAAGAACCTCTGCACATCACAAAGACAAAAAGTTTTTCTGTCATATTTGACTTACTAAACAAGTTGACTTAACTAAGCTTATATTTAATTAAACATTTCAAGCAATGTTTGACTGTTTATTTTAATCTAAAGTCGTTTATTATCGGGCTACCAAAACGAACTCTTCCACTTTTCATAATTTCACATTACGTTCAGTTCGTTGGAACACAACAACCGAAAGCTGCTTCGCGGAAAGTTTGCATTCTACGGGGCAAGATTTTATTTGTGAAAAATTAATTACTTTTCATTGCAAATTTTGTCGTTCTTGCTCGAAACGTCCTCCTTCTTTTTCCTTGCCGATTTATAAGTCTGCCATTGCAATTTTACTACCCAGCTACCCAGTCTGTAGCACCTGGCACACAACGGTAGCGGTCGCTTACCGCCCGGTCGCCTAGCGCCTGTGAGTGATAATTAATTTCTTCCGTTTTTCTCATGACTCGTTTTATCTGTTCTCTTCCGTTTTCCGCAGGTAAGATGGAAAATCCAACGCTCTACTGCTGCCCAGCGGGCACAATCGCTTTACCTTACCGCTTATGCCGCCCAGCGGGAATCCCTGGTTGGCGCGTGAGTGTTTTAGTGAGCTTGTTAAGGTGTTGCTATTTCAAAGTTAGTTTCAGACTTGTGCGCCAACACTCCTCCTACGCCGGCTGACGGTTGCAGGACGCGGCCCGGAACTTTTATCAAAACTAATGGCAAACGACATACGATTGTCGGTTGCAGACTGCTTCTTTGAAGTAGTTAATTTATCAAACGGATTTTGTGGATGTGAAATATTCTCTTTCTTCTAAGGGCTCCCACTGTGGTGGGAGTGCTGATAGGGCTTGGTGGTGAGGTTTTTAAATGAAAATAGTTTTGCTTTAATATTGTGTTGCTCATCCACGTCGGCTACCAAAAGCGTCCAGTCTTACTGCAATGAAATATTTTATTCCTGTTTTTAATCAGAATTAAGGACTCTATATTTACAATTTAGGTCGTTTTAAAGAATCTCACACTGCGTCAAAAGGATTCAGTCTTACCCAAAACAATTTTGTGGCAATGCACCATACGGAAGCTAATTTTTCATTCTACAAGCTCATAAACGTGACTACAATGTTGCAGTCGGCCGTCTTCCAAGTGTTGTCAGACCCGTGAGGGCCAGAAAGCAATAAATTTCAACCAATCCCTCTTCGTCGATGGGATATAAATGCTCTAATTTATCGTTACGACAGATGGTAACGGGAATCGGACATGGGCACACATACGGCCGACACCCTCTCGCCGAGCAGGAGGCGTTCTCGTTCCCGTTTCGAGCTGCGGTTGGGTGTAACCTTACCCGACGGTCCAACACTAACCACCGCAGCCCATAATCGTTTCAACATGACCGACTAACCTCGTAGGAGCATTTGCAGTTCACGTCGGACAATGCAACCGATGCTGTCGTAGTAAAGGTTAGCAATGTAACGAAAATGTTAACATTAAATGGTCTACATATTTATTGATGTTTAGTTAACTATTTATGTTATGATGCAATTCGAAAAAAACAGTTTAATAATTAAAGCGTAAATCACTACTTGTTCATCTAAGACTCTTCTCGTTTAATATTGTTGAAGAGCAATTCTGGCAATTGAATCACATTATCTGAGCTGATCTGAGAGAAGTAGTTCTCAGTTTATCACAGTTAATTTACTAAAAACGTTTTTAGTCGCAATTAATTATTTCCTATCATCAGAAAGTCTACAAACACGATTCAAAGCTTCTAACGAAGCAAAAACAGCACAAAATGGTTCTGAAAGCCTTTTCATCGTTTTTGTCCCATTTCATGATTTGCCAACGATTTACCGAAAGCACCGAATCTACGCGGAAAGTTGATCGTTTTTAAATGAACGTCCATTACTGGACGATACGTAACGTCCGGACACATCGTTAGCAAACTCCATACGCATACGTGCCGCGATAGTGATGCAGAATGCCAGAACCAATGCCTTGGTTCGAATCGTTCATCATGTCCTTTTTCGCCAAACAATCGTATAATTCCCAACCACACCACCGCTGGCGGTACGTACGGGCTAGGTCAGTGTGAAGTAACGATGAGTTCTACCGTTTGATGCTACAGCATTTTCGCCGGATTGCGTGGATGATGCGATGTGTAATGCTTTTCCAACCATGCATTTCCCGTAGTAAGAGGCTTTTTTCCACGTCGATGCAGATCGTAGCCGATGGTGATGGGTTTGCTTATGTGTGTGTAAATAGCAAGGATCAGGATATCATTTGCTATGTGCTCGTTGTTCGAAACGATACTGGAGCGTTCACGTACGCATATTCTAGGCTTGACCATTCATTTATCTATCAGCAGGGAACGTTAGGGAGTTTTCCTCTCAAAAGTACGATAAAAATCTAGCCCTTCCACAGGGGTAATGTGTCTGTTTTGTAATCAGCTTTCACAATTCAACGCCACATCGTGGGATGTTATCGGTGCTGTAGGATACAATCTACCCTGTGCCTATCCTTCATCCATTCACTGAGCTGAATGATCTGCTGATGTTTTGAGTGCTATTTATTTGTGGTTTTGGTGGCTGAACAACTGATTATGGAGGTCCGATATTATCAGTTAAGATTAGTGTTGGTTAAATTCTTCTTTTCAGAAAAGGTTTGAAAAGTATTTTTTTTAAATTTATAAAATATTTTTTCCTTTAAAATGATTATCGATAAAATAGAATTGATTTAATAAGTTACATATATCGACATTTGATTTTGGAAAGCTGATAAAATCAAGACATGATTTTGAAATATAATTCTATTATAATTTATCTCGTTATCTGTACTCAGCGGTTGATGGCTTTGCTTTAAAGCATCATCTAGGGGGTAAACCCCATTTCACCATTCATAAAACCGAACATCCCATCGCAAGGCACTGCAACCCTGCAGGAACCAGTGCACTTGTGGTGATGTTATCTTTAGCACAGCATCATGCACGATACCACCTTCCTCCCAGGCCAACCTCCAGCCCGAAAACTACACCTAGTTGGCTCCATTTGTTAGCAGCTTCCAACAAACCAAACCACCCTCTCGTTAGCCGGCAAAGTTCTATCAGGACCCTATCATCATCAGCTTAGCCTTTGCTTTTTCATGGCTGGTGCGTTTTTCTCTCCTCCCCCCTCCAGCGGACAACGTGTAAACATGGCCGATAAACAATAATCAAGTATGGTATTTGCTTGCGCTTTAGATGGAAGATCATGAATGGGTAAACATGTCTGCAGTTTTTTCTTTCTTTCTTTTTTTTCGGAGGGTGCGTCGGCCATACTCGAAGTACATCGGGTGCGGTCGACGCTCCTGCTTGCAACAACTACAACTTTAGCTGAGCAAGAGTTGCACGCTCTTCTCGCTAGGTTGTTGGGAAGCGTATGATTGACAGCAGCTTTGGAGGAATATTTACATCAATTTGACGTAGCGTTTTATTTTGTTGTTGCGGTCTAGTGAGAGCCATAAGGAGTCGTGTTTGCTGTGTCGTATGCATTACACAGCTGGATTAGGGAGCACTGCCGGAAGCAATGAACGTTTTCATTTACACCGTGAAGGATTAGTGGTGAATGGGGTAAACATTTGCCAGAGCTCATCGCACTTTAAGGGTGATTTTTCAATGCAAATTATTGTGGAAGTTTTTTGGAACATATTCCGCAGAATGGAGGTTGTTTTTTTGTGTTTTTTTAATTAAATATGTAAGAAATGTGTTAAACTTTATGTATAATAATAAACTCATTTTACCGAGTGAAGTGCTCAGTGTAAAACACCATCACCGCTCCTGCTAAGCAGATTATGGTTTGGTTTCGTCGAGCTTATGTTTTCAAGATTAATTAACGCCAATCCTTTTCGAGGGTGGCAGTACACTGTATAATATAATCCTCCTGCATCCCATTCTGCCATTCTCCATCCACTAAAACAAAGCAACTACCAGACCATCGAAATGCGGCAGCCTGCAAACTGAGTAGGAAGTATTGTTAAAGTTTTTCAAATTGAATGTTATGTCGCATGTTGCAACTTTCGTTATGCCGCTGTTAGTTTTCTTTCGTACCAAACCCAAAAGTAATAAGAAGTAACGAGCAATGTGCAGAAAATGAAATGATTGTCTTCTAGGCAATTGCAGCTCCAGCTCCAGTGTGCTTTGGATAAGCTATTTCCATGCAGATGGTGGCCAACTTACTATTATGTGGCTTTCGCACGGGAAGCAAACATATCTGTGGTGCAATGTAATGCAATGAAATTATGGTGTGTGTGGAAATGCCTGGAAAAGCATCGGCTTTTCGTTGGCCTACAGAACGTTTTATGGGAGTTGTTTTATTCTAATTAGTTTTTTTTTTGGATTATTCAAAGTGGCATTAAAATGGATAGTTATTGTTGAGATGGGTAGAGTTAACGTTAATGCGTTCTGCGAATGAAATGCTTGCGACTGGAAAATTAACTTCAACAAGCAAATTACATGACTAGAAGAGTAAAGGTTCATTGGATCGTACCGTTTTTTGACAACATTCAAAGCAAAATGAATATCTGCAAACAACCATTCCAAATTTAACACCATGTAACTCATACCTGTTAGATTGCAACGATTCTCGCGGGACAAATCGTCTCAAGTACAGCGACGCGTCCATAAAACGCTTACCATTTGCTCAGGCAGTGGCATGAAGCTTTTATGAAGTACATTCGGTGTTGTAAACACCTTCAAATCGCGCACTTGAACGCCGATTGTACCCGTGTGACAGGCGGCATTCGGTGGCGGTTGCCTTCATGCAAACAATTTTTCGCTGTCAACCATTAGACAGCCAAAAAGCTACCATTACATGTGAACTTATTTTGAACATGTCTGGCGAAAGTAAAAACGATTCTTTGCTTTCATGTTCTGCCGCATTCTCCCACGCACCGGTAAGGGATCCTAACGTAGAGAGCTTTTTTATATTCCTCCCTTAACTTAAGTACCGTTTCGTTGCGATTTGTGTGCGTATATCGGGTAACAGCACCTCCTGAAATCGTTTGGTAAAAGGGAAAATCTGAGGGCGGCTGGATGACAGGACATCGAGCTGGTGTGACAGTTTATTTTAACATCAGAACAACGAAGGTGGTTGAAACTAATGCCACCGTAAACAGCGAACAAAACCCAAAAACCAAAGCTTGCGTTCGGTGATTTGGACGTCTCTCGTATGAAGTTGGGTGAAGAGATCCTGTATCTTGGAAGTATATTTGTGTTTTTTTTATCGTTTCTCAGTAAAGATTACTCGTGCAGGTACATACCCGGTGTATTCTGGGAAGTATGCTCTTATCGAGTGGAAAATGCAGGTGAAATATAAACACAACCCTAACGGATCCATGGGACCAACCAACACGCGCTATTGCAACCTATAGAGGTAAAATGTATAGGGGTTTTTTTTTATTTTGGTTGAAACCCATGAGCATATTTTGTGTTCGGAGTGGAGTGCAGAAATCAGGACGGTAGCGTAGCAGGCCATGTTCATCCTAAGGCTTTTTGTACTTCTTGTGTCGCAAGCACATGACAGGACCAGGGCATTAAAGGATGTCGGTGTGTACGCGATGCTGTGTTATTAATATTGTTATTGTAGCCATGTTGCTATCGCCATTACACCAAGGCGCCCTGATTATCGTGCTGTTGGTAGAATGTTGCCGAATCATGTCATTTGCAATCGAATGGGTGTGTTGGACAAATTTTCAAGCATATCAGGTTCTTTAAGGGCTGAACAAGTAAGGACACTTTAAGGGATGTCGTTTAGGGCAACGACCGAAATATATATGTTTTTTCCGTTTTTGGAGAAGACATTTTATTCATAAAGGTAATTATAGGATCATCATTTATTGCACGTTTCGTGTGCATGTTTTAATGTGTCTTTGCTGGCAGTTTAAGTACGAAATATGACTTTAATTATCTTGAGGAATTATGCTGTCTTGGTCAACCTGCAAACTCTCTCTCTCTCTCTTCTTGCTATCGTGCTTCGTGCAGATCTCTAGCACACCACCATATCGTGCATTATAGTAATGATAATCTCAAAAACGCTTAGCAAGCGCCAGGTTGATTTTTAATGCTACTCTCAACCGACATTCGTATACGTTTCGCCAGCTTCTTCCAGCTAGCTATCCCAAAGTCCCTCTCAACGTGTAGACACTTTTTCAACCCAGCGAACGCTCCTTTATTTAATTCGTGCCCATTCTTTCCCTATTCAAATAAGGGATTTAAAGTAAGAAACGCCACTCGACGGGCCAAAGTCAAGTGGAGCGACGATGTTCATTTGCTGTCAAGAAGGAACTCGTTTAGGTGAATGTTCGGAAGGGAGCAAACATTAAAATGACCCACTCAGCAAATCACGCATTTCGCCCCAAGAATACACGTCTCGTCTGACGGTGGACGGTAAACGACGATTTGGTCATTATTTACTGTCCCTTTATCGTGATGTCATTTGCATCATCCGTCTGCTGGGCGAGCGAGCAGAACACCTCCTCTGATCCTGGAAGAAATGGTGGTGGTGGTACCTTTTGCAAAAATTCGTTCCGTTGACGGTTCGTTTTATTATCATCCTTCGTGTCAAAACACAGCCCGAATGGGGACAAGGATGGTAAAGCAAATGGAATCTTCCATTTTGGATTGGTGACGTTTTTTTTTTGTTGTTGTTGAATACGTCGAACACACAACAAGAAAGCTAGCTGAAAATTTGGAAACTTTTCCATTTTCCGTAGAAAAATGTGTATCAAGGGAACTGGAAGTAGCGTGGAAAAGGGATGTGCAATCGGAGTGGTTTATTTTCATTGGCCACTTTTCTCCTGCAACGAAGGACATCCGAAATAAGGGTTAAGTACCCCCTAGGGTCAAATACATAATATTTAGTAGATTTTTTTCTTCTTTGCTTTTCGTTGAAGGTTTCACTGTTACCGGGAAGGTACATGCTAGAAAACATGTTGCTTAATATTTTTAAAATATTTTAAAGAATTTCTTTACTGCACAAACAGGGTGGACGACGACTTGTACTTGAGGCTATGCCATAAAGAAACATTTTCCGGAATTCTTTCCACTCGGAAAACAGTGTGATTACAGATAAGTAAACGAACTCAAACGGCTCGTCATAAGAAGTAGCACGAAACATTGCAATGCCTAAAAGGCGGAAAAGTCGTGACCACGGTGGCACACCTTTTTTTATGCTGCTCCTTTCTTGTGGGCTTATGCTTTTATTCTTGTTTCTTTTTATTTGAGTCAAATTGGAGCACACAAAAGAAGTGTCAGCGGAAAGGGACACGGCTCGCCGATAGGAAACTGAAAGTAGGCAAAATTGAGTTACCGGCCCTGTTAGAAGCAAGTTTTTTGAAGGTGTGGACAACGAACGCAAAACGTCCTGTTCGGAAGTAATGGATGGATGGCAACAGGAAGGAATGGAAAGAGTAAAAAGCTTCCAAAAGTGGAGTCGAGGATATGTACATAACATAAATGCCTTCATTGTGACAAATGGTACGAGTCGAAGGTAAAGCCCGTAACCGTAACCGCACAGAACTGTTTTTGGAGAAGGATCTTGATGAGGGCTTTTCCACTATTTGAGGGTTTTTCTTTCTTTTGTATTTCTTACGGTCAAGCCTTTTGGTGTGTAGTGACCGGTAAAGGGAGTAACTTAAGCCAATGGTTTTCGTCCATCAGTATCAGTTGACCTTCGGTGAAAATTGTGGGCAGTAGGCGTATAAGTATCGAAAGAATCAAGGACATGTTGTTGTGTTCCAATATCTTTTATTAGTATCTTGATGTACTTGGTTTGATGGAAATTTTATTGGATAACATACTTTATCTGCTTCCTTTTCTGATGAATTTGACGAAATTATTGTTTATTGTGAGTTTAACTTAAACAACCTTCCTTATTTTCATATCAGTTAATCAAACTTTTGCCCAATAGTGACATATTGGTGGGTGTCAGAAGGATATCGGAGAGATAATTATGGTTAGGATGAGTGTATGAATTTTAATGTCAAGCTGACCTTAATTATACAAAATTCATCATTTGTTGTAAATATAGAAAGTCAATTTCTATGCAAATTATGGGTTCATTTTTGACCTTCTTGTTGATTTCCCTAACAGCAATTTTTCATTCTCCTGCTGCGGCACATTCGCCCGCCTGAACCACTAATGGGTTTTGTGGAAATCGTATGCTATTAATTCTTTTTTTTTCTTTGAAAGAAGAATCCTCTCTACGATACTAGAAATCAAACGAAATTGATTTTCATTTTCCGGACA
This sequence comes from Anopheles culicifacies, assembly GCA_000473375.1. NCBI lineage: Eukaryota > Metazoa > Arthropoda > Insecta > Diptera > Culicidae > Anopheles > Anopheles culicifacies. The sequence goes on along the minus strand of KI424813.1, from coordinate 6,358 downwards.
TTGGCAGCAATATCCGATTGATCTGAGTCACGAGTAGCTTCACAGGCGTGACTGGCGGCACCCAAAAAAAAAACCTTCCCCAGGCGTCAATCAAAGTGAAGCGAGAAAATACAAAAGGACGGTTTGATGCATAATGTCGGTTTCCCACACATGATAACGCAAAGGAAAAAACACTAGACGTGAACATCGGCAAAACAAACAATTTAATTATTCATAAAATTTCTAATTAGTTGCTGCTGTCCATCAAGCGTCAGGATTGTTTTGATAGACATGATTGGCTTCATTTTTGGGAGGAAAATGTTTTATATGCCTTATAGCTGAAATAGGAAAAAAAAGAAACAGGAACATTCAAGCAATTTTGTTCAGATTTTCTAAAACAAAAACCCTTAAACCATCTCTTTGTTTAGGCCTCGCTAGCGTTCCTCCATGGGTTTCACAAATATCCTTGATTTTTAACTTCTTTTTAAGATAATTATACCCCCGTGTTTTTTCTTTCTTTTTTCTTCCTCTGTTGCACTTTGTATTCTTTCTCCCCCCAAACGCTTGATTAAGCAAAACAAACCATCTATCGTTGATTGCGTTGTAAAGTGGTCACACCCTCTACTCTTGGACCTTGCGAACATTGTCGTTAAACTTATTCCTTTTCGCTCCTTTGCCTTTTTCGAATCGAAACGTTGTATCCCTTCCGGTTTCTTTTAATTAAGTTTGCATTGTTTTACGTTTTCGGGCGTTACCCTTGCCTAGTTTCCACTTATGGGAGGTGGCCGGATTTGTGTGGCCGTTTTGTTGATGTCTATGTTAATTTTTTATTGCTTTTTCCCATCCGGTTGCACCCGTGTGTCGAAGTGAAAAAAGTGAAACTTATGCTAAAACCCTTCCTGATGATTGTTTGAACGTAATTAAGTGCATTTAACGTTGTGTTACAAGTAAACACAAAGTAAGCAAGAAAATC
>AXCM01008314.1:0-12058 GCA_000473375.1 Anopheles culicifacies | reverse complement strand
ACAGTCACGACGTGCACTAATGACACACGACTCCCGGGACATTCACGGGTTTCCTGACGTCACACATTAGCAGGTCGGCGGCGCACACAGTTCTATAAATAATTGTCCCGAAATTGCGCCACTTTGGTTTAGTTTCCAATTTCCGTCCACGTAGCCGTACGTACTTAAACTATTTAACGTGCAAACACAGTATCAGACCGACACGCAGCAACGTCGTTTTCGTCGATGAATGCTTATTTTATGTGTAAATAATTTTATCGAACGACAGTCCATTCAGATGCTGTATGATTGGAATAATAAAAGTAAATAAAAACATACAAAATTGAGTAACCTGAACGCATCTACCGAAACTTAACACTTGCAAAGGTAAACGAGGTAAGAATTTAAGTGTCTGGCATTCTTAATTTGAGTAACCAGAACTCGAAGGCCAGTTCTCCGGGGAAATAGTCAGTTTTGTGCACAACTCTCTTAGAACTTAGCATTCCATCAACTCCAGAAAAAAGTCTTGAGAGTATTGCATCCTATTTCTATCCTGTTGCAAATTCTAGCAAGCTTATCCGGAATATTAAGAGCTCTCATTACATCATACGGCATAATACTGGTTATGCTGTCCATAAGAAGACTCTATCAGCTTAACAACCAATGTGAAAGGAAGACAATGAAACTACAGTTTGTTTTGGGCCATTTCCTCCAAGATTTGCCGCGTGGGAATTATTAAATCAGTAATCGATTTTCCGCTTCACATGAGTCAAGCCAATAATTGTATCATTTGTGAAAATATCCACTGTTGCATTTAAGTTTTTCTTCTTCTTCTCTCGCTCTACAACCTCGAGAGGCCTTGGCCTGCCATTTCTGGCTTCCATGACTTGAATGTACCCGCAACAGGATAGTCAGTCCTGCGTACGGAGGAACGGCTCGAATGGGATTCGAACCTCGGTCCTGTCCGTTCGAAGACCGGCGCCTCAGTCTCGTCGGCCACCGAACCGCTCCTTTAAGTTTTTAACCTTCCTTTTTTGTATAAGGAATATATGTTTTTGCTTCTGTGGCTCTTAAACCTCGAGAGGTATTGGCCTATCATTTCTGATTTTCGTGACAGGAATGTACCCGCTACAGTATAGTCCTGCCCGTTCGAAGACTGGCGCCGATATCTCCTCGGCCACCGAAACGCCCCAGAATATATATTTAGACATCATTCAACTACCATCGAACGACACCATGCCTTAATTTCTTTCGTTTTTTATATCTTACTGCGCATTACTGGTTCATTGATTTATTCTTTATCGTTTTTTAAAGATGCCACACTAAATATGTTAATAGCTCTCTTTTTGCATTTCCCGTCCCGTTACTCGTCTCTAGTTTGCTCCCCCTTCAGCTCGCTTCTACCGGCTCTATCTATTTGTGATCTTGTGTATTATGCAAAACTATCACACACAATTCACTTACTTACATGCAAATATGTATATGTGGCATAAATCATCGGCAAGCAAGGAAAATAAATTTATTAAAACGTACCTACAATGAAACTACGCGAAGGAACTACGCACGTTCGATACAGTGAAATCTAGCAAAGTTAGTACAAACAGTAAAATGTTTGCCAACGACGAATCGTAAAAAGGACAGTTTTTCACTAAATAAGAATCGCACGTTTCCATGACTTTGGTATCATAGCGCTACATGCAAATATTAACTATTCTCATCTGTGGATGTGTGTTGTTGTTAAAAGTGAATTGAATTTAGGGTAAAAATAAAGAAAATTAATTCCCACCGCCCCCCTTTCGTCCTAAGGATAAATTACTTTTCCGGTTATGTATAAAGTGATGGTATGAGTTGTAACACTGATTAGATGATTTCCTTGGTTTTGATTTTGTGGAAAAAACAATATGTTTTGTTTTTTTATCGTCTCGAGTGTGAAATAAGCAGCCAAATATTCCTAACCTAAAACGCTTGGTAAATGTAAGGTCTCACAGTCTCCTAAAACCGAATGGCAACCGTTCCAATGTAAAGCTTCACGTACACGCACATCCATTCCTTTTTTTTCGCCTTTACGTACGCTTCTTGTCGGCTACGTATTTCGAATAAAGAATAAAATCGGTGGCAACTAAATATGGCATATCTTCTTCTTGTGTTAATACTAAACATACTTTGCTAAACGTCCTTTGTTGCAATCTAAACCGAAAACATTTAAACTAAATATTATCCTAGCGAAACAAAACCTTAAGCTACCTTCACACGGACACCGATACATGCATGTACGTAGAAAGGCTTTTTCATACTTTAGTCTGACTAATCGTCGCACTGTATCGATTATTTGTGCATTGTTGTGTGACAGCCGATCGTTAGACATTAAACGAGTAATTTAATCATTGCTTCTTCCTTTGCTTCTGTGTGATTAGTATGGCGTACCGATTTCAGCTTCCCAGATCACCACAAAGACACAAACCCAAAATTTGTGGGCCAGCTATATCATGTTCCACATGAAAAGTTCCACACTTTTCTACAGATTATGGCAACTGGACTGGTTGAGATAAAACTTATCGACCATGACAAAAAAGCATTAAATGAACAATAATTATAAAAGTAATTAGTGAACTTTTACTCCTATTTTTTCACACCTTCACTTGTGATATGGCGATGCATGGTTAGACATGCTGCGGAGATGTTATCATTCTTGAATCGTGTTTTTTTTTATGTTATGTTCCATCTTTGATTTACGCTTATCTTTTATACATCATTTCATCCGGCGGTTGTATATATGTGCAATAACATTCTCAGCTTTTTGTACGCCCCTCATTGGAAAGAAACACGGGTTCCGTTTGTTTTGACTAACCATCCGTTCATCTACTATCAATAACATCTTCGAAATTAGCTAATGACGTATAGAAAAATAAATAAATATTACACCATCTTACACTCTTCTGCCTTCCTTTTCGTTCCATATCTTTCAAGCCTCGAATCCCGAACCATGCACTCCCAAATATCAATAAACTACCGTTTTGGTAAACGATCGTCGCTTTGTGTGCATGTGTAATGTTATAAGCTGCACCAATATCCATCATTTACACTAATTGTCTTACTCCATCTGCCGGTACCGACACTTGGCCGTATTGCACCGACACACGAGTGAGCCTCGCTTTACCATCCAAAACTTTTCACCATAATCGAAGCTGGAATTAAAGGGGTTTTTTTTATATATTAGGTATTCTTTTACGAAGCCGAAAAGTTTAATATTCTGCCTTACCAGATTTCTTCCTGAGCTTCAATGTCGCGACAGGCAAAGAGTGCTACCCTTGGGTGACGCTGATCCTTGTGGTCGTAATATACGGACACGGGCGATACGTTCGGATGACAGGAATGGTTGAAGAATCGGCTCACATTCCCGTACGCGCTGGCATCGATGCAATACTGTATTGAAGAGTAACGACGTGCGTTTAACAAAGCATTCCTCAACATTTAGGTCAATTGGAAGCAAGTACTTACGCCATTGCCAAGATCAAACAGGTAACTATCATCTAACCGATTGTTGGCGACTTCATCCGACACTATCTCTCCGACATACTCGACCAAAAAGCTACCCTTCAGAATGGGCACCATCGTGCGTACACCCCATGCCTTCCCAGGGATGTAGCACATCTGCAACGGAATATGGAGTCCATGTTGCACGACTCGATTCCGACACAAACGCCGGTTGCAGTCGCACAGGTCACCACACTCGATAATTGTCGGTGGATCGAGGTAGTTGAAATCGTTCATCAATCGTCCATCGTTTGTATACCAGGTACGTTCCGAACAGAGGCACTCCGATTGAGTCGATGTACAGCTTCAATAGAAGAAAAAGGAAAAATGGAATTCATCGTTCGTAGTACATTACCACAGATAACTCATCTTACCTATCCACACACGAACAAACGGGCATGCCGCGAACATCAGGGTCAATTGTAATTTGAGAATCGATCTGCACATTGCTCCGTATGTACTTAAACTTCGGTACGGATAGCTGACGATCGTTGTTACCCCTGGTGCAGTACACGACCTGTATCGGGTGGCGTTCCCTACCCTTGGATATATCACTGACAGGAAACAAACAAAATAAATTATTATAAATTATTACAAATATTATGCAGACTGCGTAATAATTCCATCACAACTTTTTTTACCTGCATAGTATGTGTGTTTCTTTCATGTTATTTGATAGGTTGCGCATTTTTACGTTCGCAGCTATAATGTTTGCACATTCACTCTCTGGATTCTCGATCGTGTCCTGCGGCAGCTTGTTGGAAGTGTTGCGAATATTCAAGGAAGCACCCATGGCTAGCAATACCACACAGATTTCAGCATGACCCTGTCTGCAAGCAATGTGTCTAAAATGCGAAAAAATGCATAATTTAGTATATATTGTTGATAAATAAAATAATACACTGAGACTCAATGAGGAAAACAACAATACGACAAGAAACAAACCATATAAACATAAAGAAATGATAAGAAAAATAAATGAAGAAGATTTCTAAAAGAATTCAGTGTAACAAGCGACGAAACTTTCAACAGGATATGGCATACAATAAATCTTCCAGTGTTCAGATGTAAATAATTCTACTCATCACTTTCTCACACTTACAGTGGTGTCTCTCCGTTATTATTCTGCAGGTTCGGATTGCAGTCCTTGGTCATCAACAGGTACAGCGTATCGGAGCAACCGGACAGAGCAGCCCAGTGTAGGGATGTGTTGTTCAATCGATCGCACACATTCACATCCGCACCTATCGAGATCAGCTGCTCCACCGTCTGCTTGTGGCGATTCTCAGCCGCCCAAGCCAGTGCCGTCCAGCGCCCATTATCGACCGCATTCACGAACGCCATCAGGTCGCGTGCGGTCAACCGTTGCCGGGCACACTCCAGTATTGTGCGTACCGCTTCGTGCTGACCATGCTTGGCAGCCAAATGCAGCACGGTCATTCCATACGGACCCTTGAGCGTTGCATCTGCTCCACTGTCCAACAGCAGCTTTACGATATCGCACTTCGAACCTATTACCGCACACATTACTGCGGTACGCATTCCTCGGTCGACAATGTTAAGATAGTCCACCGAACGGGCACGGCACATGATCAGATAGACCATTGCCAGCGTACCGTAATTACACACTACATGCAGACAGGTACCATGATGAAACTCTCGAAACCGTGTCTCGATGTCGAATCCGGAAGCTGTCGAGGGAAAGAAGATATGCGTTTAATAAGTTAATATAATCATCAAATATTGCCATTTTGTAACAACTTACTGATGATTTCCGAAACAAGTGCATCATCCTTCTTTATGCAGACAGCATTCGAGAAATCTTTTACTGTAAAACGATTCTTTGTCCCCGGGGTACTACCGGTGTCTTTAGCCGAGCTAAGTCTCCCGCTACTACTGGTCGTTGCGGGAGCAGTGTTGACACCACCACCATTTGTCGCACCATGATCTACCGTTAGCATGTTCTTCAGGCTGCGCGGCACAAGCGATTTGACGGTCGTGCGGAAACTCTCGCTCACATTGTTGGATCCACTGACACCATTCGCTTTGGGGTCGCTAGTTTTTGAAACCGTCATTTTAGCAGGTTTGCTATACGCGAAGGAAAAATAAATACAATTTATTAAATAACGTTAAACAGTTAACCTCGTAGTGTCGAGGCCGGGTAACACTTACACTATACTTTTGCGTGATGGTAATAGCACCGGAGGAGATGTAAGCTGAATGTTCACCTCGATTTCTCTGTTCGGACATTCCTGATTGCAGTGGGGGCACTTTAGCACCAACGTTGGAGCTACATAATCATCCGGACGGGCCGGATTATATGGCGTGTTGAGCATGTACTTCTCGGCACAATTCGGATGGAATATGTGTGCATTTTTACACATTGCAAAGTTACCCTACAAAGAAAGAAAACAAAACATTATGTTTAGTATTTAGAGGTATGCATACTTATATTGATTACTCAAAGTAAATAAACACCTGTCGTTGATCTAAGCTTTTAGCCAATACTCGGATATCTCTTCAGACTATTTTCCGTAAATCTTGCTCTGATTTCGTTAAAGTCGTACTAAATAAATAGGTAACAGTAATATTGTTTCTACAATATTCACTACGCTATCACCTATATTCTAGAGGAAGAGCTAAGACGAGCATAATATCAATCCTATGTTAAATATGCAAAGTTCTCGTATTCAATTTCTTGTGTCAATTGTAATGTTCAAAAGCAATGAACCCACAATCTTTCTACAGAACAGAGATTGTAGAAAGAAAGAAAAACAAATAGATGTTTCACTCCATACGCTAACAACGAGCGGAGTTGACCGAATTCTAATAATAAACCTATGCGGAACTAAACCCCTTTACTCGCTCACAGCAACCAACTCAAACCTTTCTTATGAACGGTTGTCCGAATTGATCCGATTGGTCAAGACCGAGCGTGTACCATGCAATACACTCCTGGTGCATGCGAGTTATAAAACGTAAATGAAAATATGCAGTCGATCATAACGTCATCCTGTTCGTTCCTAAATCTTTTGCATATGTTAGCGAGTAATCGTCCACATCTGGTGGTGTTTCACTAGTAGTTAGTAGAAAATGAAGAACAAAAACCCTCACGTCCGTAAGAAATTAAAAATTAATAGCATTATATAGATAACATGTCCAAATAAGTAAACGATCTTCAATTACCTGCGTACAAAACCGTCCACAGATGGCACAGCAACCGTGATCCTCCAACCGTTTCCGGTGCATGTTGCAAAGCAGCTGAAAGCTGACTCTTGCACTCGGGCGCAGCATATTTGGCAGATCGTTCGACAATTCATTACAGCAACCTATCTGCTGACCATCGATATCGTCTATCGCCGTGCAGAACCCATTGCCGACCGTTTTTTCCACGAAAATATCCGACTTCTGCCGGCAGTGGCAGACCAGCGATTGCGAACTGGTCGTTCCAGACGATGGCAACCTGGAATAATCTTGGACCGATGGTGAATTCGCACTTCCCAGCACGATCTGCAAGCTGGGTGAGGTCGTCCCGGGAAGGATAGGTGATGAAGCTGCATTCTGCTGCGAGCGCGGCCGTTGTGGTGCTGCCATATCCTTTACACGCCTCAAAGGCCACGCATTTGCATTCACTGTGCGGGAAGAACCGGCCACTGGTGTTGCATCAAACACGGGACGTGCATCCGCAGTACGACTCATCGTCGTAGGTATTAATGTGACCTCACAGCCAAGTCGTTGCAACGAGCGTTGCAACTGTTCCGTTTCTTTATCCTTGAGCATAGCGTTAACAGTAGGGTTTGCGGAAGTATATCCGCTGGTGACTGCTTTTGACATAGATGATCGCCCACCCAGAGTGGTCATAGCGGCAGGCAAAATCACTGCATTTGAGGATGGCCGAACTTTACCGGGCCCATTCGCCGTTGTAGGTTTTCCTCCAATCGGTTGCTTACCAACCGGCCGCACATGTGCAGAGGTGGAGCCGGCAGAACGGCCAACATTCACATTCAGTTTCGCCATTCCCGACGCACCTTTGGGAAGCGTCACCAAGGGTGGACGGCTTGAGGGAGCCGTCACTTTGCGCGTATGATTTTCCAACAGTGTTTCCGGCTTACGAAGTCGCAGCGTAACGCTCGGTTTACCGACAGTACCAATCTTTTGCGTTGGAACAAAGTCTGCTTCACTTCCGCTCGACTCTGACTCAACGCCGGACTGTTCCACATCGAACTCATCACCATCGGTACCGTTGCGGGATTGTAGTGCGCTACGGCGCCGTAGACTCAATGAATTCATGAACTTTTCCTTCATCTTTACCATACGTTTCTGCTGGCGACGATTGAGCTTACGGTTCTCTTCGGGAGATCGGTTAGTACCGAGACGCATCGATCGTACCTCTTGTAAGAATGTCTCCACGTTGGGACAAGACGAAGCGTTTGGGGCGCCGTTTTTGGACATTCGTTTCGTCGCTTTTAAACGCTCGGAGGAAGAAGGCTCTATAAGCCGCTTGTTCGGCTGCTGTTGGACCAACGAAGTGTCTTGTGCTGTTGTAATCCGTTTAGCATTTGTACCAGACGTACCAGCCTTAGGTGGGGGCAGGGTAACCGATACCACCGTTACATCCTCGCTACTACTACCGATTGTGCTGCAGCTTGCTACCGACATTTCGGTAGCTTCCCGGGCCTGCTTGCGTTGTTTTTCCGAACCTGATTCCAGGTGCCGATCACGTTCCGCCGCTGGAAGCTCGTCCTCATGCACACCGGCCAAGGCGGATTGTTCCGAACCTACAATGATGCGTCCATTATTTTGCTGCTCGTAACCTTGTCGGAGCTCTTCATTGGCCAGTATTTTAGCGGACAGCTTGATCTGACGCGATAACCGGCCTTGTGAATTAACCTTATCACGTCTTGCTAATGCCGAGGCCAGAATACCGTCACTTCCATCCCTCGACTGTCTGGCCGCACGTTTGTATGGATGGAGCAGCGGTTTATCCACATTTACTGCACCGGAACTAGATGCAGCAGCAGGTGTGGTTATATTATCTTTGTCGGAGACGTTGAGATTTTTCCGTTTTCGTCCACGGCGCTGAGGCTGCTGCGGTTGGACTATTTTTTCTTGCTGTGGTATATCTTGTACCTTTCCTCCGGTGTCGGTTTCGTCCGGTTCCAAGGGAAACCCCGAGCGGCTGGTTCTACCTTGACTAACAGCACTTGATTCGCCTTTTACCGATTCACCCTTTACCGATTCGCCCTTTACCGATTCGCCTTTTACCGATTCGCCCTTTACCGATTCATCTCGTACCGACTTTTCCCTCGACCGTGTGACTGGATCGTTTGGAACAACCGAAGAAGCTGCTGAGGGATCTTGACTCATTCGTTTTCTTCCCCGGCGGACACCGATCGACTTGTCTGCTTCCGCATCTTGTGTATCGTTTGCTTCGTCTGGAGAAGCTTTAACCGTCTCCGAGGCACGGCGCGTCATCACGGTAGGTTGAGGAGTAGAAATGTTTGCCTGCTGCTTACTGCGTAAGCTTCGGTCAGACTTTACCGTCGCTTTCAGCTTTGCCTCACTACCGCCAGGTGCTGCTCCAACGGAAGCCCGTTTCTTTGCCGCCACAGTCTCATCTGATTCTTCCTCTTTTACAACGACCATTGGTTCGATGACATTTTCTTCGTTCAGTTTGCCTTCATTGGAAGCTACAGAGGAATCCTTCTGGAAGCGCTGAGATCGTCTCTGCGACTGGGCTATACCGGCAGAGATACCGGACGATGGGGATGTATTAGCAGCAGATCCTACTACCGACGTACCTCTCTTACTTCGTGTTGTTCGCCCGGCACGTTGTTCCGTCTTTTCACTACATACTTCTGCCGAAGAGTTGGCGGTCTCTTTGTCGGAAAGTGGATCACTTCCAATAGTTTTATCTTCCTCCGTCATAGATTCAGTCTTTTCTTCCACTTTGTCGCATCCTGATGATCGAGGATCATTTTCCGTCACCAATGTGGAGCTGAGGGATGCTTTTAAGGAATCGGAAAATTTCACTTCATCACAATCATTGGAAGAAGGATCGGTAACGTTGCGTTCTTGCTCCTCATCCCGGTTCGCTCCATCGTTTTGCGTTGGATGAAATTTTTCCTCAACACTATCGGGCTCATTATTCGCAGCACTGTCTTCAGCGGCAAAGGGTTCTAGCTGGGATGCTGGCGCCTCAAGAATTTCTTCCTTCGATTGAACACTATCGTCTTTCTGTTCCACAACAGTTGTCGCTTGATCGTCATTTTCCGATGGCAGCTTATCTGGAATTTCCTCTTCGTCCTCTTCGTCTTCCTTCGAAGTTTCTCCCAGTTCTACCACTTCGTCTGCCTCATCCGTGTTTATAATGAGCACATCGTCTTCATCATCGTCCAACATCGAAACATCGTCAAGATCAGCTAGAACGGTTTCATTTTCCGTGTGATCATCGGTTGCTGCTTCCTCGCCAACTTTTACTGTGGCATCCAACTCCTCAACATGATCGCCAATGCTGATTGTTTGTTTATTGCTATGTGATGGTGGCAATTCAACAGATTCAACTAAATCTGCCCGTCTACTATTGTCAGCTGGAATAGCATCCTCCTCTAAAATATTATTCATCGGCACATCGGCCTCATCCGTGTCACATTTACCCGGTAGCATTACTAACTGTTCGTTGCCCGCGTCCTTTTGCTCCACTAGACCGGTAGGACTCACGCTAGCGCTACTACTATATGGCACTTCTAACGACAATTTCGTGTCGATCATGTCTTCCGATTTACAATCTTTTTCCACGGTCCCTGTATCCTTATGCGCATGAAGATTTTCCATCGCTGGGCCACTTTTCTTTTCGTCTCGTAGTAGTAGTTCCTCACTGCTCCCGACCGTTTCCGAACGATCTTCAACCCCGAGCACTCCTCCAAACTCCTCGGACTCGACCTCTACCTGCTGACTGAGACCGAGCGCTTCCTGCAACTCTTCGCCGCTAATGTCCTTTGCGATCTCTATCTCAATGTCTTCCTCATCAGCAATGTCGGGTGTCAGGTTTCCGTTACCTCCCAGCAGTGTCGCCGGTGATCTACTTCCGTCATCGACCGTTGTCGCGATACCGCTTCTATCGGCCGAACTCCCTCCAGAGGTTTGGCGCCGCTGTCGATTGGCGGTGCTCCCGCTCGCAGTGCCACCCACAACACTTTTACGTCCGTTGGCCAAACCACTGCGCGTGCCGCTTCCTGTGCTACCTGGCTGCTGCTGCTGCTGCTGCTGCTGGGGCAAACGGGTCCGGGATGCAAACTGATTGTTCTTGAGCGCGCGCCACTTAAGCGTTTCGTCCATCGAGATCTCCTCCTTCTTGGGGATGGCCGTCTCCTGATTGAAGGCAGACGACATTTGATTAAGCAGATCACCAATGTAATCCATCGTTCGCGTGTCCTCTCGCGTTTGTTTGCTTGTTTTTCAATATACCTTCACTGTAGTAAGAAACAATATATCACCAAAATGTCTTTTCTATAGCCGTTACGGCTACCACTTCATCATACTAACGATGTTAATATATTTGTTTCTTGCTATGAAAAGCAATACAACGTCCCATTCTATCCCTTCGTTGGGACTCCCTTCACCAGAGTACACTAACACACATTCCTGTTAACCACCCTTCCTGTTTTCACTCCTTATTTTTCACCCTTACTAATATTCGCTCGCCGTCCGTCGCGCGTTGTACTCACACAGCTGACTCACTTTATTCATCTCACTTCTCAAGCGGCTCACACTCACAGCGGTTCACCTCATTCTCACGCACCACTTTTCAGCGCAAAGAACAAATAGAGCTACGAGCGAACCATGGTGGAAGCAGGCTGCAATTTGCAGCAACAACGCAGCAGCACTACACTTATGAAAATAATCGTTCACTTGTATCGTCGCTGCTGTTTTATTCTTTTCCTATTTTTATCGTGCTGACGCTCTGGCCGTACTTGCTGCAAGTAAAGAACGTGATTATGGATCGATCGATCGGACACAATCTTCAGCCCATGGTCAGGGCTCGACTCCAGGTCACCATGTATTTGTCACACGCCACTTATTGCCAATTATTACAAAACGAAGAAATTGCTGCTAACTTCACCAATTCTTATCACACAACAGCTTTTGCGAAGGTGGAAAACACTATTGATAATAATGGTGATGATGATGCCATGGTAGTAAGTTAGTTGCTAGGGCATCTAAATGATTTCTTATTTCACTCTCACTCGACGATATTCGCTGCCTCGTTCACAAACCACTTCCTTTTGCTTGCAGCAATTACAGCATAGAAGGAGAAAAAACACTACACGGCTGTTTATCGACGCTATATTATGCTCACACATACGTTACGGTGCAAAATGCATCCTTCGTTTGCAGCTTCACACTGAAAGGGAAAACAGTAGATGAAATAAGAAAAAAAAAAACAATAGCTACAAAAAACTTCAACCACCATTCCGCGATACACGCAAAAGGGGCCTGCAAAAGCGGATGACGATTGTTCAACAACATCATCCCCCCTCTTTGG
>KI424808.1:4171-16376 GCA_000473375.1 Anopheles culicifacies | reverse complement strand
CCCCAGCGCTTGGGCGATGTTGAGTTGATAAAGAGCGACCAATCGTTTGCTCGGGCATGGCCGGTGGAGGTGTCCTGAATGGTGCCTTTCCCACTCTACAACCCCCATTTTGAAAGCAATTTAGCAACACATACTAAAGCGAATCGAGTGAAGGAGCAACGGTACACCAGTTAGCCCACACCCGTTTGGGGATGGACGTGTCGATGTGGCTCATAAGAGTTTATTTGCTCCCGCCCATTGCACTGCATTCCCAGGATCTTGGGCGACTCCGGCCGTGCCCGTTGCGCCGTTGCGATACAATGCAGGACGTTGCCGCAAAATGGTAGATAGTGCCCGGACTTCTTCGTCCGGGTTGTCTTCAAGCTATTGTTCTTTGTCATTTTTTGTGTGTGTGCTGATCTCACAGCACCCCAGAGAAGCCTTGGTCGGGTGGCATTTTGCAAACCCTTTCCTCCACAACACACACACACACACCCTGCCCCATTGGTCTCGTTGGAAAGTTTTCTCCCCGAATGTGTTAGCTCTTGAAATGTTCCTTGTTCGTGCAGTTTGGTTCTCCCACTCCCCCTTCTCGTCATCAGGATAAAATTGCTTGCTAGCCACTGTCCAAGAAGGATGCCGAACGAGACAGGACCCAATGCGAAGTAAGTCGCTTCCTGCACCGGACAGTGTATGCGTGTGTGTGTGTCGAGAAAACAATATCAACAGCATCAAGCACTCACCCCATTGTACCGTACGGAGGGAATAATGTATGGAAATGAAACTCGAAGCCCGAATCTGCATAATTTCGAAGTTTGAATCATCGTCGTAAACAACCAAGTTATTCGAGGCAGCTCAACCCATGGCCATGGGGCCATGTGTGTATGCGTGTGTATGGCCGTGGTGTGTCGTCGTGGTAGTTGTTTTCGTCAGTCCATTTACAAGACAGTAGGTTTTGATCGTTGTTTAATTTTTGTAAACATCGACAAGAACGATAAAAACGGTAAATGGACATTCCTTGGGTTTTCGGCCAACAATTGCTAGCCATCAAGCATGTGTACTACTTTACTCGATAACATTTCCTGTTAATTATTTTAAAGAAATAGTTCTTTTTTTAAATAAACTTTTAAGGTCAGTTTTCGTTACAGTTAACTGTAGGAGGAGTCGACGAAGTGGACAGAATTGTAATGGATATTTTTAAAATTAATAATATTCATTCAATAGCTTCCCAAATCACCAGAAAGTGGCTAAGTAATGCTGATAGTCGGTAGAATCTAATTAAGGTCATGTTTAACATTAATTTGAGCTTTAATCTTTTTAAGTTGTTTTGTTCAAACTTTTTGTGCTTAAGTTCTGAATGATTTAAGAACAGAACTATTAATAGATTTATTGTTTATATTGCACTGACTAACACAATAATGATTCATAATCAGGAATTCATGTGAAGAGCATTCTGATACACATTATATTAATTATATGGGATGAATTTCCGTATATTTTCAAGTGCAAAATTAAAAATTAAATCATTTCTGCTTATTTATCGCGCAGTGACTGCTTCAGTAATTACTTACAATATTCTTTAATAATGCGGGTCGGTTGTCGATCTAAAGCGACAGGACCAGGGTTGGAATCCCATCCGATCCGTTCCGTCGTACTTAACATTGAGTATACTGTTACGGATAAATTCAAGACATGAAGCAAGATATGGCAGGCCAAGACCTCACAATGTGGTAGAACCATGAAAGAGAAGACAAATTCATCCTTTTGGCTACTGATAGGAATTGTTTATTTAATTTAAATTAATTTAATTCGAATGAAAGGAACGGAACGAAAAAGGTTTGAATTTATTTTTAAATAGCTTAGTGTTATAAAATTATTCTCAAGTTTGTTATTTGCAAATGTTAAATAAATCAATTTATTTAAAATGTGTTCTGTTTTATACTTATTAGTGTTATTTTATTTTTACCTTTAATTTCATCTATTTACAACAATGTTGCAAAATTAAAGAAAATGGAATATCAAACCAAAAAACCAGACAAAATGACGCACTGCGTTCCTGCTCATATCCCTTATCAAGACTCGGCTGCCCTTAAGCCTTAAAGCAAATAGCGCAAATAACAACTCATCCGTATAAAATACGCTTTTACAGCCCGTACCAGTTGAAAACGAATTTTCTTCGAAATCAGGAAGCATCATGCACTGACCGATTTCAAAGAAATCCTATCGGGGCGGACATGTTTGAGTTACCCCCTGATATCTTAGACATAGGAACCGACTTATGTACGAACGGTGAACATGATTGCCGAAGAAAGGGATGTAACGGCTTTTATGTACATACTGCTGGGTTTCCCCTCGTTTGGGTGCTGCTTAAGGGTTAAAGTAGGGGAAATCCAAAGGAAGTGGTGAAAATTTTCCATTTTCCAGTGCGCTTTCATTCCAGTGGTAGATGAGTTGTTCCGCTAGTGATTCATAGATGGTGCTATAAGTAACGAGAGCTTTAGTGCGGCGAAAGCCCATGTGCATTTACAATAATGCTCTTTGCAATATTCTGTATGGTTGTGGACAGAGATGACTTACAAGAGATCATTTTTCTTTTTTTCTGAATAATTATAAGTAAATAAAAAATAGAATG
The DNA here is from genome assembly GCA_000473375.1 of Anopheles culicifacies. Lineage (NCBI taxonomy): Eukaryota > Metazoa > Arthropoda > Insecta > Diptera > Culicidae > Anopheles > Anopheles culicifacies. Next base: position 13,765 of record KI424808.1, on the reverse strand, counting down.
AAATAATTTAGAATTATTTTAATTAAATTTCATTTATTTTCATTACTTTTTTGGGATTTTCAATTGCCTCATTTTAAATCAAATCCTCACCAAACTAACATTGCTGGGCACAATTCTTACCAAACAAACGCGAAAAGGGTGTTTAGTTTGCGTTTAATTTCAATTTCATAGAAAACAAGCTTAACTAGTTTTTTGATAGCGGAAACCAGTTTTTCACCGCGTTCACCCCAAAACGCTTTTTGCTTCGCATTAATTCGCAATCGCTATTTCGTAGCTGAATTGGTCGGGCCGGGTGCAAAAAACAAACCCACACGAGAGAGAAGGAAAAACAGGAAAACGCAAAAAAAGTACTAGTGACTGCGTGCATCTGCTTTTTTCCTTTCGGCTCATCAGCGGCGCACGTGGAAGCGGCCAATAGAGCATTATAGTTTTCGTAGTTTTGTGGGATTTTTTATTTAAATCACATATTCCCCGCATCTTACCAGGTTCTAAATAGCAACCCCTTTTTGCCAGTACCCGGTGCGTTAACTGTTCTCATCTGGCCTCAGCACTATGCTTCTTCGATCCTAGCGTGGACTGGGTGTTTCGCTTAGGTGTGTGACGTGGTGATTGTTATTTTTATCTTGAAGTGCATAAATTTATTACACGCCACATCTGGCCCTGTCAGTTGGTGCACTGCTCGAGCACGCCGCGGTATCTGCTGTCCGCACAGTCACAGGTGGGGAAATAGTTTTGTAGGAAATTTTTTTTCCTACAGTTTAGCGAATGATTCCGCAGCCGTGTGTTTCTCCATTTGCACGCGGTGTGCCTGCTGCCAGCTGTGCGTCGCCAACGGACATTTGCCTCAACGATGAAGAAATGGCGTCCCTGTGCTTGTCAGCTCGGTTTGGGCCAAGTGCCGCCACCCATGATGGTATCCATGATGATACACATCGAGCATGTTTCCTTCAGGCGCAGGCGCTTTGAGAACGTTGGTTGGGAAAATCAATAATGTTTCCCTACGAACAACTGCACGGCAGGACCATCTTGTTCTTTGCTTAGTATCTAGCGGGTGCTCGGGTTGGTTTGTACCGTTGTAGTCAAAATGGAATCAGTTCCATTACGAAATTCCACCCTTTGATGGGTGTGTGAGCAAGCAAAAGGGAACATCTGCGGGTGTCCGAAAGGGATGCGAAATGTCGCTTTCTTGGCGCGAATTGTTGTAAACAGGAGCACCCGAGAGAGCGCAGCCTCATAGAAGGGAGGGTTTTTTTCCTCCTATTCTAAAATTTTATATTTATGCTACAAAATTTACTACGAACACACATGTATGGGTGGGTGTGTGGGGTTGTTTTTTTAAATCTCAACCCACCACCAACACACCGGCGCAGGTTTTTTGGGGGATTTTCTTCTAACGCACCCCTAGCGACTCGACTTGACCGTAGAAGAACAGGAAACTAAACGACGGCAGTTTCATTCTGGGCCGGAAGAGACGAACCCTAGTCGCTTTGTTTGGATGTACGAAAGTATCTCGAATAATATCCCGTACCCTGTGTCCGGTGAGGGGTGATTTTTTCTAATTGGGATATTTTTTTCTTCTTTTACATTTACAGAGACACAGAGATTTTTTTTGTTTGTTTGTGGTACCGATTGTATGGGTAGAGGATTTGGGAAGATCCCGAGCGTATGGGTGACTTGCTGGTAGCAAATGAGCTCCTGAAAGGGATGATTTTTTGTTATTCCTTTTTATCCCAGACAGCAACCATGCGTAGTTAATAATTCATTCGAGGAATTTACCAAATTACAACATTAGCCTTTCTGCTATAAAACGGGACCTTGCGAAGAGTTTTGAATGATTTTTATTACCAAGAAACATTTATGGTTTATTAAACAATTTTATTAATTTGTTAGTCTATTATACAAGCATGATTCTTACAATTATTTTAATATGTAATTAAATAAGGAATTAGCCGGCCTATTGGGAGAGAGGTGGGCTATCTTGCTACGTGATAATTTAAGCCTAATATGACCAGCCTAATATACAGGAACTAAACAAAAAAATAATTGCTTGTTTATTAATTAATGCTAAGTGTGGAAAGATTCCTTATAAAGACCTCATACTATCCCTGACCTATGGCTCGAATAATACATTAAAATGTCAAAGTCACAAGTGTCCGATAGAAGGGTTTATTACGAAAAAAAATAACCGGATGTCCCATCCTCATCCCATCGTCATTAATTGGCCGCACTAATTGTGCATACATTTCGACTGACATTTCACACTTCCTCGAACCTTAAAGTTCCCTAACCGGACCCCTTGTTTTTTTGTTTCCTTGCACCCTTTTTGGACCCCTGTTTCGAGTACCGTCCCATTGCCCGACGCATCCTTATTGCTCGATAGTTTTTGTGTGTCTTCTAAATCATTTGAACTGACCCGTCCCGGGGTCGTACCGGTCAATCATCGACGACACAACCGCACCGGTTTATCTTGTTACACATTAAACCCCGTCCTCAGCAGAAGCTTAATTGTGTAATAATGATACGTGTAATAAGGATGATAATGTTAAGCCCTATTTGTCGATGTGTTTATTTAATTTGTTTACAGCTTGTTGGAGTGTCATAATAGGTTAAAACTTGGTGTTCTTCAAACCAAACCACCTGCCGCAAATCCACCAGGTTGGCCGGTGGTGGTGGTACGTAACGTAGGTCGGTTTTTTAGCGGTCAGCAGCATACAATTTGTCACACAGTTTTCACAGGTGTCACGGAAGTCATCCTTCTCATCGATACCGTATGGAAAGCGTGCCCCGGCACTGATCTGCAATTGGGAAATGGCGAACGAGAGATGGCATCACCGAGAGAGAGCGAGAGAGCTGAGATGGGACGAAAGAGAACAGAATTCCAAAACACTGTTGTGGTGATGCTCAATCAATTATAGCTGGTTTGCTGGAGTGTTTGTTATGCGACCTGGTGATGGTGCAATGATGTGTGTTTCATGCTTCTTTTTTTAAATTTAACACCATCCAATGGAATATCCTAATATGCGACGGATGCATTTGAAAAAAAAAAACTGCATAGAAAAGTGGAGAGAGAAGGGAAAATTGTCCGAAATTCGTATCCTGCTTGAATGTTATTCATTGATTCACTAATAGGATTGTACATGCAATAAAATGAAACAAAAGTTTACACCATTACGCCCAGTCTTACATAAAAATGTGCCAATTTGCAAAATCAATTGCAACACAAAAGCGTTCACCGAATGGGATACGGAATAGAAATATAAAAGCAAAGTCAAAAGCAAAACAGCGTACAAATCCATCCAATGTGGGATGAACTTTTCCGGATGCCTTTGCGTCCGTGACAGCGCTGAATAATATGACGTTGGAAGAAAGGAATAAAACTGTCAGTGAGAATGATTGACTTAAATTAAAATTAAATAAAACGTATCCCCACGGGTGCACAGGAATGGGAGCCCGAACAGGGGGGGAGGAAATATAGGGGAGCAATAGTGAGACATTTCGTTTTGTGGCTGTATGATTTGTTTTTAGGAAGAATTTTCCAACCATTTTCCCTTTTTTTCTTCAGTTGACAGTGACGTAGCGCTGACGGTGGTGGTAAGAAGTGTGCATGGAGAAATCATCCTTTGCAACCTACTTCTACCATTCTACCAGGAATTCTACCAAGAACTGGACGGATGATGAATGGAACGCAACGTGAAGCTGCTTTCTCGGTGTGCGTACACCGTGTGCCCGTACACCAACTGACGGCATGATGAGGAATGACTTCGACCCAAAGGATGCATCACCACAGTCCACACACAGGCAGGGCCCACCGGAGAGCGGTTGGTCTTGTCGGGTGATTTTTCTTTCGCTACCACATTCCTTCATTGCATTGCGTTCGCAAGCGGCGAACAAAGACGCGAACCTTTTGCCGTACGCGCGTAAGGAAGCCTGCACCGAAGGACCCGACGCTGGTGGGACATTTTTCAATTCCATTCCCACTTCTTCCGGTCTGCAAAACATCCATTGTTTATGAGAATTCAGTTTGATTTACGAAGGCCGCACCGGTGGGAGCGGCCAGGTTTTGGTGGCTGCAATGTGTCGCAAATGAGTGAACGTGAGTGAAGAAAAATTATGACAATGACTGCTTTCTCCGTCGTTTCGCCGGTGCCAGAGATCGCTCGGGTGGGTGGCAGATTAATCTTGCTTGATTGCTGCTGATGGGGTTGGGTGCTGCTTGCTTTGTGTGGAAGAGGAATGCTGCTGCTAGTTTCGTTACGACCGCATTTCAGCTCATAGTTACAATGTAATTATACTGTAACGAAGCTTCTGGAACTGGGCGGAACCATAAATAGTGGCACAAAAGCGGTGAGGCCGTTGGCATCACTGACATGTTTTATAATCCCATTTAAATGACTGCCATTTGTCATGGACGATGCATAGATGCGGCTGAAAAACAGGTCATATATTTAAAAAAAAGTTTGTGCCTAGAATATTAGATAAAAAACACACAGAGAGTAATAGGAGATACAGATAACACTGCTGAAATTAGAAAACTTTTGTTAATTTTTTTTTTAAATAAAAGTACTTACTTTAAATTTAAACCCTAAACTGATATTACAGAATATATAGCACGAAATAAATTATATAAAGATAAAAGATACATAAATTATGTATCAGTTTAAGCATAGCTGTCTAAAAGTCTTCTAATTGTAATCTTCGTATCATCTACATCGTGTACAAGAAGGAAGATCTGTTGAAGTTAATTAATGCAGAGGAGCAATTAATTCTGTCAGATCTTCATCTTTCGGCGAATTTTTGAGAGGATAGGGCTCAAATTTTATTCATCTTTTGGTAGTCTTCAAAGCTGCATATGATGTGCGGATATTAGTCCTTTGGAACTCCGATCTAGAATGTCAGAATTGTAAGAATAACAATGATCCTCGTTATATAACAAATGATTTTTTTTGTTCTTGTGTCACGGACTGGCCGTATTAGACTTAATTTACCACGTAGCTGGACACTCAGTCCATGCTACGGGGGGACAATCCGAATGGGATTTGAACCCGGGTCCGTGGTGTGAAGGCCTGGCGCCGAACAACTCTCCCACCGGGCCATAACAAATAATGTTGGATGGAAAACTTGTGGAGTCCTATACTACCATTAAGGATTTGAACTATGGGTGTGAGAACTTGCTTGTCCACTATTCAACTTAGAGCTAGATCCAGGTCATCTTCTGTATGTCGATCCAGATCCTGGTATACTCTAGACATCCGTCATCAGCGATCATCTAGTAGACAGGGGGTGCCGGTGGTAAGGAGTATTTCAGAACAAGCGGCGGAAAGCTTCAGGATAACGAGATGAAAAACCAAAATCAGTCAAACACTATACTTGCGAAGTGATGTGCAGCTAGGTGATCGGATCTTTGAAGTCGTCCAGAATTTCATCTTCTTCAAAGGTTCACACAGATAATAAAATTGATGTTAAGGAACGCATCAGGGTGCTGGTCGTCATCCATTCTATCAGCAGTCTCAGGACACTTTTTTAAAGCGCCTATTGTGACGTTCGTAGCTGGCACTCTATAAATCCCATATAGCTCCTGTAGTTACATACGTCTCTGAAAAAAGGACTATCGGAGTTAAAAAACGGTGATTTCCTAGTTTCGTTCAAGAACGGTGACTTCCTAGTGTGTGAAAGGTCATCAGAGGAGTTGCCGTAACCACGAGATCCATGAACTCACCATTTTTAAATAAACGAGAATCGCCAAACTTTGTTGGGAAAGTAACGTCATGAGAATGATACCGAACGACTCACCCCGTAACGTCTTTTCTGGTCGTCCACATGGATAGAGGAGCCATGGCAGGCAAGGGTTATCAAAACTAAGAACTTGTCTATAAAGACTCGCTTTCCAATGCTTTTCTAATGTCAGAAGTTAATTATCAAATTCATTTAGAAAATTGAACTAATATGGATATTCTAACTTGAAGATATTTGAATCTTATAAATAAACGGCGACTCAAGGCAAAATGTTGAATATCAATTCTGTCAAACATTCCAAAAACTAATGAATCGCCAGTCGTATCAATTAGGATATAATGAATATTATTTAAAATACTCTGAATATTTAAATCTACCCTTCCCAGAAAAAAGTTAAATCTCAGAAAAATATTCGAAATTAGAAACGTTTCATGATAACATTTATTAAATTTCTAAAGAAAACCACTCACCGAATTGACCTCATGTCATAAACAGCGTACAATAATCATTGTTATCCGAAACGTGATCAAATCTGAAGCTAGAACCCAGTGAGCTAGGGTACGTTGCAATGTATAAAAGCACCTCCCCAACGATTGTATCAAAAACCTAGCCAGTGGTTATGGCTAAAGCTAAAACTTGTTTTAATTAAAATATTTTAATATTTAGCCATCCAAATGGGTTTGAATGCGGCTTCCGGTGAAAGCATTATTCCACCGGTACCACCGGTACCAATTTTCCTTTTGTGCGCTATTGCGATGCTCCGGTACGATAGGGTTGGTGGTGGTGGTACCACTATTACGGTGGTAGCTAAAACTCAGATGGCGGATAGCGGCATCGTCCGGCATCCGGGGATATCTCTGTATACAACATCAGCTCAAAACTCACTGCTTGTTGGGAATTTTTTTTTTTTTTTTGTTCTTGTATGACGGCCTGGCCGTATTAGAGCTTGTTGGGAATTAAAAAGTTTAAACTTTTGCCGCATGCAACCAGCCATATAAAAGGATACATTCACAGTGGGGGGGAGGTTTGGGGTCCATGTGTTTGTGGTTCTCCTAAAAAGTTCACCATTAGCACAGCGGGCATAGCGTATCATAGCGCAGCGCACGGTGGCGGAACGCGAACCCTTTCGGGCAAGCAAATGTGTTGGGATGAAAATAAAATTAAAATAGCAATGGAAAGCTATTTTTTTGTCTCAAACTCTCAAACGGCCGTGGTGGAAGAAGATGGTGCGGCCAGCCGACGAAGGCAAATGGACATTAAATGTAGTGGCGCAAAAGTTGAATTAAAATAATAACCGAAAACTGAATTCTCCACCGTCTCCGCGTCCAATGCCGTTTGTATGGGCGGAACAACAAAATAAAACACTGTTGTAGCTGATGCGGAGTTTTCTATTCAATTGCAAATTTACTTCCCAGTTAGTGGCGATGCGCTGCACCGACTTCGCAACGCCCATCCTCCTTGGGATGGGAGTAGCTGGAAAATGGGTTCCATTAAGCTCATGGGGTTGCACAAATTCGAAAACGTGCCAGATAGCAGACTGTGTAATGCGCGAACGTATTATAATTGAGTTAAAATTAAATGTGAAGGAAAGTGGCAAAAGAAAGCGACTGAATAGCAGCGGCCTAATATGGAAATGAGTGTAGAATGCATGCAAAAGCACACGTCAGTCGAATTTGAGCGGCATTATATTTGTGAGGTGAGCCAGAAAGTGTAAAGATAGTGAGCGAATGGCAGAAACTGTCTTACCGTACAATGGTCGTACTGTGAAACTATCACTTTTTCTTAATATTTCGTTGACTTTTACAATTTAGTCAACAGAGCAGAATGGGGAAATGAACGCCTGAAAAAGTTGTTTCATTTGCCTTAAAAATATTGAAATCCCTACTACAAAAACAGTACGATTGAGAATAAAAATTCATAAAAACTACGCCTCAGCTCGCTTTTCCCCACACGGTCATGTTTTCGCGCGGTTCCGGAAATGAATCAGATATAAAGTTTTAAAATGGGATAACCAGCATTTCGAAGCGAAAGCACTTTGCACGAAGCAAAGGAATTACCACATTTTAAAAAGTTAGTTTATTTTTGGCATCTCCTCAAGCCGTTGCAAGGTTTCAGTACCAGCATCGAGTTGGAGCTGTTTTATTTCATTTGTTTTTGTCTTCTCTGCAGTCACGATCATTTTAATGCCAAATGCAAAGACTCGAGTCGAAAAAATGGATGTTTCCAATTTGGAGTGTTTGTTTGGGAGGGGATCAGAAAGAAACCACAGAAGGATGTGGTGCTAGAGACGTTGAAAAGTCAGACATGAGAAACGATTAGGTAAGATAACAAAAATTAAAAGTTATACTTTATCCTGGCTCCTGGTGGACAGGAAAGTGTTGTTTTTTGCCTTCCCTTTCCGAATTCTCTTTTGAGTGGTGGAAAATAACAGGACGATAAGTAAGAGATGCAATCATCGTCTGGGAAAAAGCATATTATCCCTTAAATAATGTTAGCCAAGCCGTAACTCAGTTTGCTCTACAAAAGTTTGGTGAAATATCGCCTGTAATAGGCGGGAGAATGGTATCACTAAAAGGTTTCAAGAAAATTTATTAGTAAGTGCAAAAGGATGGACATTATTATTTTTCATTGAACTAATCAAGTTGAGTGCCATGAGTGAAAGAAATATGTTTGTTTTTAGTATGACAGCCACAGACCATGGAGACGCCTGGTGCCTCATTTGTTTGGATGGGAAGAGTTTGCTTAGAGAGTAAAAGATAAATAGATATGGTAGTTTATAATAAAATAAGATAGAACTTAAGATAGGAATATTAAGAATATGATAAAATTGATATTTAATTGCAGACTCTGAGGGCTATAAGCAAAACATTAAATTAAATTAAATTTAAAATGGGGTTCCGAGGGGAAATATCTTCAAAGAATTCATTTCATTTCATTTATTTTATTAGTTCGCTCTGCCTATAGGCTAAAACAAATCGAACTTACTTGCTAACTTAAAAACTAATTAACAAAACCAGACTTCTTCTTCTTCTTCTCTGGCTCTACAACCTCGAGAGGTCTTGGCCTGCCATTTCTGACTTCCGTGACTTGAACACTTCCGTGTACGGCGTGTAGGAAGGAATAATGGATCACGGGAGCGGAGATTACGGAAAGGGAGGTAAAATCTGATTAGGGACAGGAGATCTGGCGCATCTGTTTCACCTAGGAGGAGACCTGCAACAAATAGAACTTGAGCTTGACACGTCTGCACTTCAGAGAATCCAAACCCAAAAGTTGACATCTTATGATGTATGGAGGCAACGGTGCCTCAGACAGCCCACTAAAACGGCGAAAGACAATTCTAGTGAAGCATCGTTGAACCCTTTCTATCCGATCTGCCCAGGTTGAACAGAAAGGACTCCAAAAGCCACAAGAATGCTCCAGCGTAGAACGCACAAGACAGCAATGAAGGACTTTTACACACAAAGGATCAGTGAACTCGGTCGAAATCTTACGTATGAGTCCCAAGGTCTTCATCCCTTTCGCACACATCTCATTTACGTGAGAAATGAAGGAGAGCCTTGAGTCAACATAGACACCAAGATTACCGACAATGGACATACGTTGAAGGGAAACCGTATTAACAGAATATGCAAAGATCACAGGAGTACGGGATCGGGAAATGGACATAACATAACACTTCTCAGGACAGATCATCTTCATCTTCATCTTCAAAGATGATTGCTGATGATCAAAGATTATTGCAGGAGTTGATATGAGAAAAAATGTAATCAAAAGAAGAATAAATTGATGAAATAATGCTAACAGAAAAACATTGGGTTGTTGTGATTGTAACATACATAGCAAGTTGGAGAGAGGAAT
>AXCM01008297.1:0-14988 GCA_000473375.1 Anopheles culicifacies | reverse complement strand
ATCGGAAAAAAAGGTCAATAGTGCATGAGTACGTTTAATTATACCGGGCAATGTGCAACGCATCTCCACGCAAAGGACACCCAGGGGTACGGATGATACACATCCCGTCCGAAATAGGTGAAATAAAACATGACCTCACTCAACGACGCATGAGTGGCACTCGGTGATTCTTCCTTTCTGTTTGTGTGTGTGTGTGTGTGTTGTTCCCCCCAAACAGAAGGAAAATAAAAACAACGGATCCTGGTGCCGGTTTGGTGCGAGCATTGAGATGCGAACACGTAAATAGGGTATCGTAAAACGAAAAGTAAATCCACGTAGCGACCTTTACGCGCGGCGTATAATGTTCAACCCCGATTGGATAATGATCGAACTGTAGCGAGCATAAAACCTGCCGATCGGTGGGATAATTTACGAAAGTATGTCAAAATCCACCGTCACTAGTGGGGATGCACCGAAATCCTTGAAAGGGAGCGCTGTATGGATGATGATAATACTTTTATGTTTTATTCAAATTAAACATGTGTACAAGAAAATCCGTTGCATAGCCTCAAATCTTAATGCATTAAAATAGCGAGATGATAAAGTTAATATTCCGAAAATGTGAATACTTTACGCATGAGCTTTAATATACATTACATTTTTCAAATTTTATTTTATTTCAAATAAGGTATATTGATGTCTTATTGAAGAGGGGCTTTTCTTGAGGGCTAAAGAGATGTACTAGGTTGCTTTATAATAATATCAAATAAATAATATTTTAATCATTTAAACACGTCAGATAATTAGCATCAAACAGCTTTTAACATCTCATCACAATTATGATATTTATTATCGATATCAAAAGTGATAGCAAAAAAAACATTAAAATTGAAGTGTGCCGTCTCTCGTGACCCAATCATTCCCGAATTGGTTCTACTTGAGCATATCAGTTTCCTTAAATATAAAAGGAAATTATCAAATAAATAATCAAACATATCCTAATTATTAATTATTATTTTCAATGACAAGCACAACATTGATAATTATATATTTTATAATTCATTTATATTTCATTTTCTCGAAACAAAACACTAGTACACCCTCTTATTTGCAAGGTACCTTTTAAAACTCATCAAGCACACTATTAAATCACACCACGGTACGTTCATCCGTTCCTGCACCAATTTTCGTTCTCACATCACAACCGCTTCATCTCTATTGCTTCACCCACACGTGCACTTTCTACACCGTCCACCGACTGTGTACACTGTCGGCTGGTGTCGATTTCCAAACGCGTGCATATGTTTTTCATTCTGGTTTGTCTTTAACCGTAAACCTGTAAACACTGGCCACGAGCGTGCAGATGTACTTTGAGCTGTGGGAATCTACCGCAGTTCCAAGGCCGGTGGCCGTTCAGCAAAACCTGCGAGCCCTTACAAACCCAAGGGGGGAGGGGGGTCTGGTGAGGAGTCTGCAAAAATGAATCCGTCACGACGGTTGTTTGGAGCGGTTTTGGGCACGATGATAATAATGGTGCTACAAATGAGCTTCCCTCGATGTTTGTTCATCGAAATAAAAATCGATGTAAATGCGGCAGGCTCATTATTGCATATTAATTCGGAAGTCTCGTGTTAGATTTATCCGACAGTATATATTTGGGTACAAAATGTGCGAGGCATTATATCAAAATTGCTTCAATTAATTTGAAGATTAAAACATTAGCTTTTGAATGCTTCTATCAAAACCCTTTTATTTTTGCGATTTTTTTGCTTTCACAGTACAATCTATCTGAATGGCTGTGGAGTAACTTTCAAAGTCAACCAGCATCTTCTAGGTTGAAGAAATAACCAAACAAAACTCAAATATAGATCATCAAAGCCCTGGCAGGGGAGACATACCAAGTGCCACTCGTTGTCGAGTCGATCGATCAACAAATCGTACGCCAAGCGTCAAAAAGTGACGAATTCCGCTCGCATACGATCACTCCGAGAGCCACTCGGTTTTTCTCCGTCTGATCTGCGCGATCCGCGCCTCACGTCGAGTGGCCTTGGAATGTGAGTGTACACGCATCGCGTTTTCCTACTAGCAGGCGGTGCGAAAGCAGAACCAGACTGACAGCTGTCAAGGATGGGGTTGATCGTTTCACAGGAGAAGAAGCTCCCAAACTCGTGCGGAGATTTGCCGTTTAATTAAACGGCTCCAAGCAGACCTGGGTGAGTGACATTGATACTTGGGCCCGGTAATTGGGTGTTTCGGTGTATCATTTTTGAAGATGTTATTCACTTGCGGGCTCTCCACGATCCGAAGGCAACCAAATCGATCCTAATGAGGTGTTTCGGTTCTATGACGATTGCTAGAGATGCAGTGGACGAACAGCGGGAGCAATGCAGAACACACTCGAACAGCTTCGATAGATCAATCATTAAGGGGAGAAAAAAAAACACCCTCTCGGTGGCCTGATCCAAGGTAAAGAACATGCAGATGCCGAGTTGGAATTCCCCAAGAAGCTTAAATCCTTCAAGCCCCGTTCTGGTAGGGTCAAACGTCACACTGACAACTTTTCATTATTCTAATAACGGTTCCCATCCGAATGCATGTCACACCGGTCATCAATAGATGCCGCTGATGGAACGTGTAATATCCTCCCCAGTGCCGTTCCTTGTCACGATGCCGATGCCATCCGAGAAGGTGTCGAAGGTGAACTCGTTCCGTTGCAGTTGCACAATGCTTGCAACACAGCTGCCTGTCAATACATCGATCCATCAAAGCTGGGTGGGACGATCCATAAGACAGGCGGATCCATAATCACTCCTGTTTGTGAACAGCTTAAAGTACGACGACGAGCCGGTACATAAACAGCCACAGTTTATTTGTTGCCATTGACTCACATTCCGTGCAGAGTGTTTTTTTTACCGGTTAGATATTAATGTACTAATGTGTAATGTATTACACACCGTAGGTCGAGGGATTAAATCTGATCTTGATCGATCCTCATGCAGCTAAGATTAATTGTTTGAATGTCTCTCAGGAGAGTGGTCGAAGTAGCCGAAGCAATACGGGAAGAAACGCCAGCTGTTACTACGACGAACATAGGTGTAGTAATGCGAGGTTCTTGGAGTATTTTGAGCAATAGGAATTGATGCAAACGATCTGAATCCACGTTAAGATCCTCGTTCTAATAATAGTGAATATCAATTCGAGTTTCAAACTACACATAAACAATTATTCCAATCCTGAATCTCAATGATAGAACCTGATCCCGATCCGAATTCTTGTTTCAGAAAGCAGAACCAGATCCTGAGGAATCAAAAACGGATTCGAGATTCAGAAGATCCTTTATTTGATATTGGATCCAGATAGCTACGATCCATAATCCAATTCCAAAATCCAACCTATCACTACTTGGATGTGGTCCGAACACTTCAACTCTCCTGAGTCGCTTCTGAAACTTGCTTGAAGTTGAATTCGATTTGAAGTACTTAAAATAAAATAAAACTTTTAATTGTAATTAAAAAAAATAAACAAACAAAATACCGAATAAGTATTTTAAGTAATACCTCAAAATTTAAATAAGATCATCCATTCATTTACAGTAAAAGATATGGCGCGTTACCAACGTGTAAACGTGCCGCAAAACAGCCCGAAACGAACAAAGCATGCAAGGAAGGAAGGTGGCGCCTATCATATCCACAGCTGATCATCGTTGTAGCCCAGAATCTTCAGCACCCGATCATCGAAACGAAAGCAAAAGTGAAGAAAAAACGAATACCCAGACACCAGGGACCTCCACAAAGGGGGACGGAGACGGTGGGAGTTTATCTCCCCACCCCCCTCATAGCCGATCGACGCACGAACGCAAAAGCTTCACCGAGAAAGCTCCGATCGAGTTCGACGATCGCACGTCCCTTCGTTTCGCTTTCGTTTGCAGACCAAACAACCGAAGGGGGATTGCGGTTGATGTCTTTCTTCGGCACGGCACCATTCGGTTTCAGTCGTTCGTTGTCTTGCGCTCGTTGCGGTCACTCGTCACTGGCGGCGACTTCCCTCTATATCGCGCGTGCGTGCGTTGGCGCTGGTTCTCGCGTGTTTTCTTTTCAAATCTCGCTCGGTTTTGTGGACCGTTGCAAATGGTACGCCAGACAGAGCAGAGTGCGTTTGTTGAGTGTTGTTGTTTTTTTTTCCTTCTGGCGTGAATGTTTTTGAATGTCTTTTCTATGCCACTTTTCACGTGCAATTGGTGTTGTTTGTTTGTTTTTGGCGTTAATGTGAGTGATTTTGAGAAAAATGACGATCGCTTGAAGGATGCATCGTTCGAGTGGCTTAGAAACGGTAGCACGACAATTGTGAACTGTACGCGCGTGTGTATGTGTGTGTGAGTGTATGTGTGAACAGTTTCATGGACAAAGAAAGAAGCGGTCCCACACAAGTGTTTGCTTGACCTCGGACAACGTTGGCGTGCGGTGATTTTTATGCTCGAATTTGTGAAATGTGTGAAAGGAAAACTCGTTCAAACATTGTTTGGATATTCACATGAGTGATAGTTTAAGTGGTGGAAAGAAAACTCTAGATTCTTTGCTTTCAATACTAAGCTATACTGCCGTTCAAAAAATATAATTTTCCCATCTTAATAGATCTATTTGACTCTTGGCTATATCAAACATTATATTCATTTTTGTGTCCAAAAGTGTAAAATGATTCAAATTATTTACTTGATACTATAATTGGCCTTTTCTCCTTTTTCTCATAACCTCAGCTCTTAATCTCCTAATCTTAAGGTACATCTCTTCTCCACTTCTCTTTGGCCACAGTTAGTTTTCCATAAATTTTCATTTAAACTAACAGTGCCCTCGTTAATTTGTCACATTGTTGATCGGTTTTGTTCAATTTGTTCGCTTTCCCATTTTTTTTTGTGAATTTCGTTTATTAGGCGATAAAAAGTATTTAGTGAAGAAAGTAAAATAAAAAAAACACAACGCGATATCGAACGCGTTGTCGTTATTGAGGAAGGAACGCAAAGCGGTAGTGAACAGCAACTAGCTAATAAATACTTCCGAAAATAAAACACTTGCGAATAGAAGCCAACAACATACAGAAAAAACAAACACCCACCGAACAGCAACATACAAGCTGAAACAATGGTGAACAAACAATACAACGTGCATAATCCGAAGCTGCACAAATCGAAGCCCGGACCGGGTGGTGGGGCCGGTAGTGGCAGCAGTGGACACAGCTCTCCGTCCCCGTTGCGTAGTTGCTATCCGATCATTTCCACACGCCCGACCGGGGCCACCGACGAGGACGGCTTTTCCGTGGAAAGCGACAGCAACAATCTGTCCGACCATCAGTCGGTAACGAGTGGTGGTGTTGGCCATCCGCGGCAGCTGCCACCACCGCCTCCGCCACCGACGCATCGGCATCGTGGTACGCAAAGTACGCAGTCGCACCAACAGCAGCCACAACCACAGAACAATTTAAATGTAAGCCGCCGTTCGGCTTCGGCCGAGCTGGTGCGCGGACCAGCGGAGGACGACGACGATGGACTGTACGGGCGTAACATTCAGTTCTACAGTGAGGGCCGAGGTGTCGGTGAGACGGATGTGGTGGGTGAAAGTGGACATGCTGGGCGGTTCGGTCATGGACTTGGCGGCAAGGAGCTAACCATCAGTGACATTGGCCGATTTCAGTACATACTGCAGATGGATCGAGAAGTGGTAAGTGGCTTTTAATGTATTCTTCTTACTAGCACTTGTAAGGAATGGGAAATATTGGTCACCGCAAAATAATTAATTGTTAGGTGATCTTCAAGTATTTTTAATTAATTCCTTTTCTTTATTAAAAAATAAGCTTATTCAGATAATTTAATGAAAATCTACAATGCATAAAGATTGAAAAAAACAATCACAATAATAAATTGATAAGGAAAGACCATAAATAGAAACAAAAGACTTCAACGCACTAGCAGCAGAAGCGACGAACCTTTGCTTTATAATCAATAATTGCAATATTTTATGTTACTTCATAAATTTATGTTGCATTATTATTTGAATTTATTGCAAAATTAACAGTAACGGAAGAATTAATTTGTCTTCCAATCGAACGCAATAAAACATGCTACTTCACACGCAATTTTAACTGATCGTGGTAATATCGAGAATCAAAATATCATACTTTTTTTTAATTTTGTACCCAAATTAGCAAATCGTGACCGTTCAAGGATCTGTGTGTAGATAGCAAATTAGATGGCCAAGGATTTCAATCACCCAAACAGCCCGTAGAGCCCGCGTACAGCCAAGCCCATCATCGGCATCGTTCCAATCAACGAAACAGAACAGGAGATTAGTTTTGTGACATTTACGAGAGCAAACAGCACCCAAACACACACAAGCCAAGACAGGCTCGGTGATCGCTGCAATCGAACGAAACATCAAATCAAACGGTTCGAGCTTTCCCACCAACGCAAACACCGACCATTCGCACGCAATATCACACCGATTGGTGAGCACTTCCGTTCCCAAAAGCAAAAAACGAAACCCAGACGACGTATTAAGACATCGAATCGTCAGCTACAGTCGGTTGGTTCGGTACGAGGGTCACCGCCAGTGATGATTTGCGCGCATGGCCTCGATCTGTCCAAAAATCTCATCACCGAATAAATGGATAAAGTTGGTTGGTCCATTTTTGGGGCTTTTTTACCACATGTCCGCCTATTCCTTTGTTCAACACTTGCAGTAGCATGCAGTGCGAAGGAATACGCATAAACGCTCAGCATAATGTGGTTCGTTTTCACACCGCTCGCTTTTTTTGGGGGAATAGCTTTGTAAAGGTAGTTCGGAAACCAAAACAAAAAATTTCGACTACAATTCAACATCCCAGCCCTTCCTATCTGATGGGCAATCAATCAATGTGTCATGCAAAATTAGCTCTTGCTCTTGTTTCTTAGGGCGCCGGACAGTGGCGAGGGACGCGGGCGCGTAATTGAACCGGTGGGACATTACTGATGTAATGCGGTTCCCCCTTGGGGCGAACACTGGCTGGGTGTGTTTCTTCGTGCGTTCGCACGAAAATGTCACAGACGAACGCTCAAAAGTAGGTGAAGATGGTGAAGTTCATTCACAGCGTGCCGCCCGTTTGGACAATGCGTTCCGTTGCAGTTATTGTTGCATCATCGGCGGTGGCGACTTGTTGCTGCTGTTCATTTACATTCTGTCGTAAAAAAAACAGGAACAACCGTGTAACAATATATGTTATTGCTTAACAATATATTTCATGAACTGCTTTTAACAATATATTTGTTAGCAAATTAAGAGATTTGGCATAAATGAAAAAAACCTCATTTAAAATAAAAAAAGGAGTTCGTTTCTTACACAGTATTGAAGTCTTTAGAAAAATCTCCAAAATTTTCGAAAAAAAAAACTGTTTGATCCTCCTTTTTTTAATCCAAACCATTAACCACGATTATGCAATCAGTCTGGAATGCAACAGCAACAAGATTTCAATCATACCCCAACTACACAACCTACGGCTCTAATGCTTCGTAATGGCGCTAGTGTCCATTCCATTTTCCCTACGTACGAACGCTTCCATGCAGGAAGTATGTTCCACACCTCGTTATGACGCCAGCCGGGTCAATGTGGGGTCGGTTTCGGTGCCAAATTCAACAACTTCTTCAATTCTCCTAACGGCCAGTATCCACTGTCCAAAATCGCAACACAATACGCGTTCGACATCCATGGCTAACTAATGCTCTCGCATGCTCACCACTCATGTCATAAATACTTCGACAGCCAGACGGGACAGGGCAGGGAACGACGCGGGCTCCCGAACGGAGTGGACACGCGGATGACGGATCTTAGCGCCCTCAAAATCTTTAATTGGGCACGGGCCTTAAGCGTCTTCAAGTACGTTGTAGGAAACTAAAAGGGCAAGGGTGTGCGGCTGGTATGGGCAGCGCCCGCGGGACGGAATGGTGCCATTTGTTTGGCGGGAATGGCAACCGCGGTGAATGATTTGCATTGTTCACGGTGAGAGTCGAATCGTGCGATTTGGATTGGTGATTTACAATAAAAGGAAATTGGGTAATGGATTATTTTAGGAGTGAAATGGGGAAAGATTTGCGCAGGAATTATTATCGGTGCCGGATTTTGCTAAATATGGCGATTTTTGGGGCGAAATTTTAGTAAAAGTATGCTTGTGATTTGTGTTACGCTTGTTTAAGTAATTATGGAAAAAATCAATTTAATTTTTTTCCTTCTAACTAGCTAAGGAGACCATCTAAATCAGTATCGTTATAATAACTTTATTAAACCATGCTAAACACTACATAATTTATGTCATCATTCAAATGAGCATTTAATTTACTAATGGATCCTATTCAACGGTTGTCTTCTACCGACTCATCTACCACCAAAGGTCACCTCATATCATCACTCATTTGCATAGCATTTGTCGAGAAATCCGAACCCTATTCGTTACATTTCCTGCCCGCCAGCGTCACCATTGCACCAGCCAATCCCCTTCTGCGATGCGCATACTTCACACAGGGCACAGACACACTGCCGGTCGACATTACTCAAAACTGTGCCCAATTTTGTAATGTCAGTAGAGCACACGGCACGATCGCATGGCGTCTTCGGTGTTGTTCGTTTTACATTTTTTTTTTCATTATGAACCGTTTACGTATCTTCCCCATCAATCTGTTTATGTTGGCAATCACTGGCAGTTTACGTGAGGGTGGCCACGAACGCGGGTAACACACAAGGGGAGATGGAAAGAAAGAAAAAAAACCACTCAACGCCAACCAATCTTGCTATCTTTCCTATTCTAGCGGTGCAAGATCTGTATTCCCAACCGCTTCCCACGCTGGTGGCTGAAGAAAATCTAGATTCCCAGCCAAAAAGACAACAAAACACACGCACTCCCATCAACAACACACACAAAAAAACTCCCCCCCCCTGTGGATGCAACAAAAAACGAAATGAAAAAAAAAGCGAGAAACAAATCAACCTTCTCGGTGCCGATGGAAATGCATCTACCCTTTTGTGCAATGAGCCACCCTCCCACCGAAACCAACTCACATCGCGACTCGGTCGGTACTGTTAATGCACATTTCTTGTGCCATACCCATGTTTTAATTCTCCCATGGCTGTCGGAACGGACGGAAAGGTCCCCAGCTTCACTACTGCTGAAACGGTTTTTAAGTGATTCTGCCGGTGGTGGTGGTGTAATGTTGCTGGAAGCTTGAAACTGCAACCATAAAACCATTTTTATGTGTTTGGGGTGCTTTTATTTAAAAAAATGCATGCTTTTTATGATCTACAGAAAGTCCAAAAATCGCTCCAAAAAACGAATAATGCTCAATTAAACGAAAGACTTAAATGCTAGTTAAAAGACACGAACCCTAGCATCGCGTGGAACAGATCAAAGCAACCACAATTTCTCAACAGAAAAGAAACGAAGGGAGATGGTGATCGATTTCGGTGCAGCACTTGATTCACCCGGCCTGCTACTTCATCGTCAGGTGGAATGGTAAGCAAATACCGATCGGATGCATCTTCCCATCGTGGGTTCTATTAGACCGTTCGTGCCCGTTCGGTTTGTAATCGCGCAAAGGTCAGTCACAGTTGGTCGTGACTAAGCTTCTCCACCGCGAACAAAGCTTCAGGCGAACAGTGTTAGGCCGTTACCTTACGGAGGGAAGAATCCGGTTGGAATTTATCCGTATGAAGCTTCACCCATCACGCCGGCAGAACCGAATTTGCGGCTCGTTAAATGTCATCCCTTGGAAATGACTTGTTTCACACCGTACCGAACACTGCTCGTTGCTGTAAATTAAACATCTTCCTTTATTGAAATCAAGCCATTTGCTTCCCAAACTGCAACCGTTTTTGTGTGCCGTATCTTTCGCTGTTGGAGAGAATGAAAAGAATTTTCGCAGAAAAGAAATGCCATTAAGACATTCATGAACCACTTTTAAATCCACCGTTTACGAACGAAAACCACCTCCAGAATAAAGAAAAGAATCGAAATTCATTCATCATCTTCAATCTCAAAAATATAGACCATAAAGCTAAATTCAGAACCAGCATTAAAATCCGCATTCCCAACGTAAAGCATCCATCCAAGCGTTGTAGTAACGTGATAGGAAGCGCACAATTTCAGCTGAAACCTTCGAAAGTTCAACCGCACGGCAGTGACCTTCGATACATTCCGAACCCGGTTCGGCCCGGTTTTGCCAGTTCATTCCACCGTACCTTTAGCCGAACGATAGCAAAAGTTCTGCCGCTCGCCAACCGGCAGACCGTCTCCATCGCAGCTCCAACGAAACTGAAAGCTTGAACTTGAAGCTTTACTTTGAAAAAAAAAACGCGCCTCCAAGAACCAGCTCGCTCGGGGTTGTTTTTGCTTGAGCAACATTTCTTTTCTTCTTCACCAGGATGGTATCTCCGCCATGATACACGGTTCCTCCGGATGCCTTATTGTGGCTTGCGTGCAGATCGAGTTATGCAAAGCAGGACGACTCCACCCGCTGCCGGGTGCCAAAAATAAATTTTCAAACTACCAACGCTTTTAATATTGTAGATAGAGAAGCAAAAAAAAACAACAACACATTGCTAGCAGTATCATCATCCATCGCTCGAAGGCCGGTCGGTGGAGAGAAATGTGCAAATGAAACAAAATCATCCTTCATCTTCTTGTGATGTTTTTTTTCCTGCGCGCGATAGGTTTTTTTCCCCCTTTGTCCACTTCGTTCAGGGCCCACCTAATGCATCATAATCGGTTCGGAATGCTGCCTAAGTGGTTCAAGAGCACCGCGTGCGCTCGTCAAATTGATCTTCTCGAAGGCTTTCGAAGCACATTCGAAATGCGATCATTTTTGCATACATTTCGCAACATCTGCTCGTATGGGCGCAGAGGCTAAGAGGTCAACGCAAGCATAAAACATGAAGAACTCTAGTGTCGCCAGCGATACAGTGGCGTGGAGGAAAGGTTTAAGTTATAATTCTTTCACCACAACGATTTAAAGTGTCTGCAGGTTTTTACATCGTTCGTCAGTATTTTTAGAAGAGTTATTTAAATATTCATAACCTCATTTAAAATAAAACGAGAATTTAACAAATTATTCCACGAGCATGCTTAAAGGTAGAGTGCTATACAACCCTTGTGCTAAGGGTTGACACAACCTTTTATAAAACGTAGCCGTGAGTTTTACTAAAAAGCCTTAAACCTCCCCACCATTTTTTTGGACGGATTATTACAAAAGGCGCACTTGACATTGGACAGATCGAAGATGCGATCGATACGCTTCCAATCATCACAAACGTGAGTTGAATAGTTGTTGAAGCTATTTCCCAACGCTTGAAATGGAAAATGCAACACTTGAAATGGAAGCACCACCTTTGCATAATATCTACACATCAGCCCAGTTAAGTTCCTTTTTTTTCTCGGGCGATGATATCTTGGAGTGCCGGATGCAAATTAATCCCCATTTCCTAAAAACTTGAGCACCATCAGAAGAAGGTGGAGATGTTTTGCAACGTTTCAATCCAGTTCGATCGAGGCGAACTGTCCGAACTCCGCTCAACAACAGTGAGCATCCAGTTTAATGGGCTCGAAGCTCTTAGCTTTGACATTGGTACATGGGTTCCCCAAAAAGCTGAATCCCCTGAATGTGTCCTTCAACCGTGCTGCGCATGTGAACCATGTGTCTAACGATATGCACTGGCCAACCCCCAAGATTCACACGGACTACCAGCAGCCTGCCAGGGCGGTCGCGACCTCTTCACCAAGTCAGAGTTCAAATTGACCGTTCTGCGGTGAACGATAAACTGTGCGTTGACATTGAAACGCGGTGGCTGCGTGCAGCGTGTGTGTTTAGACCACGACGTCCGACTGCTAACGATGTTGGGCTAAAAATATAAATGTATATTTATGAGCATCGAGTTCCTCCTTGTGTCCATGTGTGTGTTGGTTATTGGACGATCGTTTTGAAGGAAAAGTATTGCAATGCGTGGTCGAAGATTTGGAGAATCGGAGTTTGTTACACAAAGAGTCATTAAGTTTTGTCGTTCACTGCTGATCATGTGTGTCATCAGCATCGTTAAGATGACACAATTTTAGAGCTAAGACAAATCGGTAGAGCTATCGGTGTAGAGGTTTATTTTTGGCATACGAGAGTTCGAAGCTCTAGAGCATTTTGGAGCACATTCCATGAACTGAGACTTGCGTTTGTGAAGCGAACCTTCTCCAAACTTGAAGATGGCATTATGTTGTGATTCTGCAAACTCAAAAAACCTATCCGGATATGATTCCGGACATGCCAGTTGCTCAGAATGTCAGAATTTATGACTCGTTAATCACCGCTCTTTTAGAATGTTCCATTTCGTACGCATCACTACAAACGCTTGCGGATTGCAGGAAATCACCCTTCTGCAATCGAAACCACACGCTCAAGGACTCAACAACCGTACCCGCTCGTCGATTGTGATTCATACCTAGGAAATACCGACAACCGCAGCAAGTGTGATTGCAATCTCCCGCTCGGTTTGCGGATAAATATCTGTCCTCGGCGAACTTGTCACTCAGGACCTTTGAGAGGCGCGCGCGCGCTACTTCAACGGTTCGCAATGTGGGTTCGCAGCTCCGATGAAGGATAATGTTCACCGTACAGCTCAGTTACAATCCGCACGGCGAAAGGCACTGTGTATTTATTACATCATAAAGTAGAGCTGATTTTATAACCGATCGCCCCCAGGCGAATTGTTCGTGAAGATGATGAAGATGATCTTTAGCGTCAACAGTTCTAGCAAGGGGGGGGAGTTTTGCTAAATTCAATCGATTCGTTTTTCGATGAGGGTGTGTTTGCCATTCTCTTTTCCGTTGCCAAACGGACCAGCGTTTTGCTGGCGCGTTCTGCGAAGGAAGATTTTGCTGCTGGAGTTTTATTTTTCTTAACACGATCAAAACGGAAATGTTCGATCGATACACTATTAGTATACGGTTTTTTATAAGCTACATGAATATCGCAGCGCTAATTCGAATGTGAACACAGAGTCCTACGAGTGGAGTGAACATTTTTATGGTGCTTTATGGCAGACGCCTGTCAGGAAGCTCGATGCGCTGTTCTGACTCGTTAAGGCAGTGAATTATAGACATGTGTTGTAAACTGTATTATAGGAGATGTTTCTTTTAATGTCAACTCTTACTCATGCGCTTCAGACATAACAATGACTAATTAAAAAAATAGCAACGCAAAAACTAAATTCCTCTCATGTCATGTCCTTGTGCAGAAAATCTCTCGACACATTACCTCCCGCACTCATCGGTGTGGATTGATATATGGCCGTTTAAGTAAATTCTACGCTCAATTTCATATGATTTACTGCAAAGTGAGCTACCGTGCTGTTAGCTTCTAATGACTGTGCTGCTACTGCTGGCTGGCCGCAAGGACACACCGGCGATGAAAACCACTCTCATCCCATTCGTCCCTTCAATTGCTAGGGTGCCATCAGTACCAACCTTTGCCGATCGACATTGACCAGCTTTTAAGACGAATTTGTGTCCTTCGCTAGCTGGAAAACCACAGAAAATGATTCATTTGTGCAAAACAACAAAAGGAAAACCCCGCAAAGCTTTCAATGCATTTAATACTTAAGCATCGAAACGAAAATGTTTTGCCATGGATCTTCCATTTTCGATGTTTAATAGAATCATCCTTTTCAAACCACACAACAGACAAGGAATAGTTTTACCAAACCTTTAGAGTGTGGTAGATAAATCGCTTCAGTCAATAAAAAACCCCAGGGTCGATGCAGTCTGCTCTGTTAGTGCAGCGGCAATGAGTGCAGTGTGTCGTTAAAATCGAAACGAGCAGCTGCATCGAAACGAATTCCATCCCACCTCGGACGGAAGATGCTGATCGTCGCACCAAACCACTAAGCACAGCGAACTGGTTTTCCTTGGATCAATGCCAACCGTTCGGCGAGCAGAGAGAAGGAGATGTAATTTCATTAGCATAACTCATTCGAACTTTGCCTTCGGGTGACCGGGAAGGCACTATCGGTCTGATTAGCACTGGTAAGGACCGGCTCATCCGCTCTTATAGACCGGCATCTGTGTGTGTGTTTGTGGACAGTTCTGCATTTGAATAACTGGAACAAAATAGATGATCTTGTGAGGCGGGCGGATCGCCTTCGAACAAACGGGCCTCGGGTTTTTGGTCGGGAGGTCATCACCGATCAGCAACCGGTATTTTTGGTACGATCAAGCTGTGTTTACTGTGCGATATCCGGCCCCGAAAAACCATAACCACACCACAACGATTGGGGGAGTTTGGTGTTTGGTGAAGATAAAATGTGACACGCCAGGTTCGTCGGTTACGGAAGCATTGAAGTCGTTCGTTTTTCATGTCAAGCAGTGTTCGGTGTGCAGCGTGTTTGTAACCGATTTCTAAGGAATGCCCTGCAGTTTTTATCGATGTTTAGAGGCTAATGTTCGTGAGAAAATACAGGATTTGATTTATTTGAATTTATATAAATTTTAAATAAAATAATTAGGTCAAATTAATCTTTTTGAATGATTTTTGTGAGTATATTTTAGATTTAATAATATCGTTTCATTTAAATTCACAATTCAACAATAAATAAACCAACAACCCATTCTAAGCACCATGGTAATAGATCCATTCAACACAAAGACCAACAATGACTCACAACACCACCCTGCTTATGTTGCATTCGGAAACGCAGCAAGACAAATGACACACCAAAGTACCGACGCATTTGCCCGGGCCCTATCGCAAACCGTATATCGCCTTTATTACGTGACTAATCACACCATAATTCCACACCACAATGGCTTATTTGCGAAGAGGGACACGGTAATGTCTGTACGACTAGCAGCACCAGCAGCAAAAAACCGTTTTGCTTCCAAAAGACCTCAACATGAAGGCGCCTTTCCCTACGATCCCTCCCCCGGCAAAGAGAACGCGCGGAAGTTATTTAAACTCAGCAA
>AXCM01008296.1:0-12033 GCA_000473375.1 Anopheles culicifacies | reverse complement strand
TCTCTCTTTTATTATTTAAATTGATTTGTTGCCCGAAAAAGAGTGATTTGACTGCTTTGGTTGCGGAATTGTTTTACGAAGAATAACATATTAATACAATCTTGTCGTGCCCAGTTCTTGGCGCATTTTACCTTTTCTGCAAATAAGTTTAATCACCACCAAACCGTTCCATTACACAACCCCCCACGGGTGGTGCTGAAAATATTGACAGCTGCGATTTTATCGCACAGCGAGTTAATTTTATTCGCGCCCAATTTCCCATACTCCCCAGCTCGCCAGGCATGCTCTGTGGCCGGTTACCTAATACCCTAAAACGCGCCCCATGCGCCAGTAAAAATCGTTTGCCCGTTGTGCTTCATTACAGTGCTCGGCTGCTTATGCGAGCGCACGAAGCATGTTACATAAGGCTGAATATACGATACAGCATTTGCATTTTTTGGACAATGAAGTTGTTGTGACGTGCTTGCCTTACCCGAGCGCGAGCTTAATGTGCACGGGCTCTCGTAGCTCTTCACATCATGTAACGTCGGCAGTATTATTTTCGATCAATGTTTACCTACTGGTAATGCTGCCAGTCGGCGGACGGCGTAGTTTCGTGGCAGCAGCAGCAGTAGCAGCATTGTGCGATGAAATATCAAATGTTACAAGAACCGACGGTATGCCACCGACAGCAGTTCCGGTTCTCACCGTTTTCCAACCATTTTTTTTTTTCGTTGCTCCCCGTTTTCTTTGGTGTCCTATTCCACCAAATCTTGTAATGGGGGGGTACTACAAGACGGTATCGGGCCGCGGGTTGCACAGCCTTGCGTAATTACGTTGAATTTCGATGAAATATTGATGCCACGTCTGGTACCGAAACACTTCTCCGCAGGAGTGTTGGAAAATGGGTGATGTAAAAAAACGAGGGAAACGAAGGAAGGAACGCTGCTCGCTTCAACATTTTCCCTCCTCCCCCCAGAATGGCAGGTATCCGTCATTTACTTTCGCCGAACTTTGGTTGCCTAATGCTTCATCTAAAATCTTCCAGCAGCACGCGAAAATACTTCAACTCCATTCCACTCCAGGAGCACCTGGATGAAGTTTTTCCAGCTCTCTGGTACGGGAATTCCAGGAGATAAATTTTCCCGTTACACAAGCACAGCACAACTTCTCCCATTCGTGCTCATCTTCGTGTTCAATATATTGTGGCCCGCGCGAAACTTTTGCCACATTCGCGCCGCGTGCACGGGGGTTGGATGGTTTCTGCCGAGGGAATCGGATTACTCGATTCGCGGCCATCAAACATCCAACCTTCCTGCTGGGCTCATTCATTGTACCAACCGACACCATCCATGGTTAGACGGTGGCAAATTGTTGGTGTAAATGGAATGAAACGATTCCAACGATATGCTTTCTTTCACTCACTCACGCTCTTCATTGCTTGCCCTTTTTTTTTAATTCAACCACCAACGTAAACCACCATGCGCCTCCATTCTATTGGATGGTAGCTTGCCGGTACAAGTAGTAACGTGGCTAGCGATGGATGGGAGTTTAGTTTTCTTATTTTGCTTATCCAAATCCAACCACTTGCCGGTACATACTGGCAGCACAGCGGGAGATCATTAATATAATGAGCAAAATTGTGCACTCGTTTCGAGCAGCGATCCGCGGTGCTGCCTGATGTTGGGGGCTGTAGGGTGGCTGTAAACGATACACGGTGAAAACTAGCTTGATGAATAAAGTTGTACGATTTATAAGATTTTTGATGAATACATTACGCAGATTTTCTTTCGATTATACGGGCGTTACGCTTGAAAGTGAGCCTTACGGAACAGGGATTTTCTTTTCCAACCGAGCTTGTGTGGGAAATTTGCTCCATTATAATAAATTGAAGGGATTATTTTTTTTTCATAATTTCTTGGGGTTTTAGTATTTATTAACGTTATTTCTATTTATTTTATTGCAATTTCTCATATTCAATGGCACCACATAACAGTTTTTATTCAATCAAAGTCGTGTGATTGTTATTAACTTTAGCCTTCTGATGAAAAACGTACTTTCAAACGTCCACTTGCTCATTCACACAATCGAAACACTTTTTATTTAATATTTCGCTTTTCCGTCCTTCCTTTTTGCTGGGTATACTTCATTGAGAATTGCACAAATTCAGTGTATTTTGTGGATTGGGAAGAAAAATCAACAGGACAAGCTTGGTTATGAATTTTCATAACATTCATTTCCGTTCCTCAAAAAACAGGGGGGTTGCTAGAAAAGAATCCCCCATTGTATGGCTGTATCGTCTCGGACCGTCGAAACGCCAACTGAACAACGAGGTTCCATCGGAATAGATGAACTCACTGCAGCTGAATATAACGTCCACCAAACAAACGAAAAAATGCCAACTAGCGAACTAGATGACAGCCAAACAACCAAACGCCGAACGAACGCATTCGTACAGGACGCTCTACCTCTTCCGGAGAGATTATTTTGCAACTGTCGAAATGCTTCTCCAAATCACGTTTGGTAGCAAGAAAATTCGTACAACAACAAAAAAACTCACACACAAACGAATCTTCCCAAACAAAAACCTTGACAGCTAACACTTTCATTGGCACTTCGGGCCCCGATGGCCAACCGAGCCGAATGTTTGTCATGCACACAAGCGTACAGTGTTGGTATCTATTTATTTATGAGTTGAATGAAGCATATACCAACAAAAACGAAAAGAAAAAAGAGAATATGATTTTATTGCGCTTGTCAATCCAGTTGAAACTTCTCGGACAACTCGTGCTGTTTGTGAGTTTGTTAGTTTGATGAGAAGGAAATGCTTCTAAAACGCTGTGTCCTTTTGTCCGTTTCCGGGTTCATGTATTTCTTTTCGGTTTGAATATTTTCACAAGTTTTGATAGTTTTGAGCAAAAAAAAGTTAATACGATTGTAAAAAAAAACAAGAGTAACAGACACAGGCACAGAACAGAAACAGGAAAGCAGACGAAACACAACCGAATCGGGCAAATGACTCACACTAGTGCCATCGATCGGAGAATATATTAGACTCGTAAGTGTAAGATACTTTCACAAGACTGGGCTTATGTTTTTCCTTTCTAACCATAGCTAGGTGAATACATAGAACATGAGAAAAACCAAAATATATAGCTCTACGACTGCACGCTTCAGTATTTATGGATAGCGAAGCGATGCGTGTCTAGTATTTGCGTGTGTTTGTGTGCGTGTTTGAATATAGAAATAGTTTATAGAAAAACAAATCAGATACTAGAACAAACAAACAAAAATCATCAGCAGCTGTGTGAAGTACCTTCAAATGATGTTTTCTTATTAGTAGAGTGATGCAGAACAAAAGTAAAAAAAAAAAAACAAATTACGCAAACAAAAGGAACTCCTTCACACAATCTCATTTCCGTGCGTTTGCGTATGTTAGAAGCGTGTGCGCGTGTGTGTGTATTTTAATACGTTTTGGGAGTTTTAAGAGTATTTTTCTGTATTTATAGTAATCAAAACATCAAGTCAAAAATCAAACTTTAGTACTTGTAGAATCGAAAATTGGTTTCATTTTCAATCTCTGTGTGTGCGTGCGTGTGTCTTTGGATTTTCTTCTTTGCGAGTGATTTTATGGCTTTACTTTAAAACTTTACAGCTCAACGGTTGATTCCTTCCATTTTATGAAAAAAAACAAACGCAAAAGCCGACATTTTATAGCAATGAGTTTATGGCAGTGTGTTTTATAGATTACTCTAGATGAAACAATGAATCACCACTGAAACATACACTCTAGAAACACATTCACAACACACACTCTCTCTCTCCTAGAATAGCTCCCATTTGTAGTGGTTTAACCGGCGTTCACTCAAACACTCCTAGAATAGTCGTTTGTTAATTAATGCGTTTTCTTAACCAAACCTTAACGAAAAGACATTAGAGAGTGGTGTTACCCGTATAACGGTTTATTTATTGTTTCTTTGTTATTGAAAACTTCCTTCCTAAACTCTTCCCGTAAAGAACAAAAACGAAACATTTTACATCCCACACACAAACACACACACACTCACCTTTCCACAAATCGTTTGAAAGTTTTCCCAAATATTTGAAAACGGAAGCCGTAGTTTGTGTTAAAATACAAAACCAAAAAACAAAAAACCAAACAAAGCAAATGTGTTTAACAACTAGCTGATTCATAATATTGGTTTATAGCTTAATCTGAAGGGAAAGCGATTCATTTTTCACCCTTGAGCGATGGGTCGCTTTACCTTATTCGTTACTGTAAAACAAAACAAAAAAAAACCACCAGAAGCAATCTGTTAAGCTCTTCCTATATCATCTGTAGATACTAAAGCAGAACAAAAGTACTGTTGAGTACGAACATGCGTTTTTGTCCATAGCTGAATTTAGCTGCCGTTTTAGCAGTAAACGTACCTATTTTACCTTTGAGTTTATATCGACAGTATGTATACGTATAATCAAGCACCTAAAAGTCCATTAGCGTAGGGAGTTTTGTTACGTTCATGTTTATTTGAATTAATTTACTCCAACCAGCGTACATTTAGTTGATTTTACTAACTACCGGTATTATGTTTTGTTTTTCGCTAAGAAAACAATACCTTCATAATAAAACGTATTATCTACGTATGGTGCAGCAAGTAGCTAGTAAACTTACTACCTAGATTCAGAACTTTGTTTCCTCCAGCGAATGGTTACAATCAAACAACAACATATCTCCTGCTGCAACAGGAACAACCAAATCAAACGACGGCACATTCGTTTCCTTCCAGTTGTGTTTAATGGGTGCGAAATCGATCTTCGGTGGGGAAAAAACTTTCGTCAAACTTTTAATAATCACCCTCCACAGAGAAAAGGTGCAAACAAACCAATTTACTTGGCCGTGGCCGTCAAACCCCGGTACACCGGTGAACGAACGTCTAGCATTCACGCAAACCGGTGTTTTGGCAATTTTTATAATCGAAATGTCAGCGAAACCTCCTTCGGCGGGCTTGAACATGAACTTCGTGACCGGTGGCAGTTGAACACGTCGTGGTTGAAACGGTTTGGCACCTCATAGCCCTAAAAGTGTGGCATTTAAACTAAAAATCTAAACATTCCATTACGAATGGTGTTGATATAACCGATTTTCACAAAGAGAAGAAGCATTTGCAAGTGGTGCAACAGTCCGAAGCTATTTTCCACCAACACTCGTGCAAATTCTCGTTTACGTTTGGGTGCGTTAAACTTTCCCGTCCATGTTTCTTGTTTCAATTTGTTTTTCATTTGTTAAAATCCACACCGCCACCCATGTTGAAAACTTTTGCTACTAATTTATGGTGCATTCCAACAAAAAAGAAACGAAAAGAAAGTAAAAACAAATCAGAAAAATCATTCGTTAGAACTAATTTTGCCCACTCTCCCCATCGAGGGTTTTGTTCGATCGAACTGCTCGCCGTAACTTAACCGTAGCCAATGAGCAGTAAACGCATTACATTAAGTATATTAAAATTATTTCCCTTTGTCGCGCAATGGGCCGCCCGGGCCATCTTCGGTGGGGCAGCGAACGACCAGCAAAACAAACACCGAATGCTGTTGTGAATGCTTCTTCAGAGACACCCCCCCACCCGACAGCAAACAAATTCGAGGGGTGGCACATTCAATTGAGGGGTGCTTTGGGGGAGGGGGCAACAACATTGGCTTGTTTTTTTCCCATCCTGTTGCCGCTCGCATGGCGACATATCGGATCGCTAAAGAAAATAAGTACGAACTTATCTTGGGGCTATACTTACACATTCACTCACACTCCGTTCCAGTGGAGCTGTAGTGGAGTCGATGGAAAGAAGCAAAAACCCCCGGCGTGGCGTAAAAAGTTTATCGGCGCCAGGAGTCTGTTTTTATTTGCCAATGTCCAAAGAAGGACTTTTTTCCCTGTTGTTGTTCAAATGACTGTGTGTTCAATTCCCACCTTCTCCTCCTCCTCCTCCACCGTTACAATGTTTTTAACAGCATAAATAGGAACTCACACAAACACACTAAACGGGATCGTCTTATTTTTCCGCCGGCATACCGATGAATCGAGAGATGAAAAACATGCGGCCCAGGAAGGTTGGTCGTTTGTTTTCTCGTTTTTTTTTTATGGCTACCCGGCATTCCATCTCGTAAGGGTGGATGTTGGTAACCTATTGGAAAACGATTGCAACCCTTGGGGGAGGGAGGGAAATACGAAACTAATTGTTTGCGGAGTGAATGATCATAATTACACAACGGTTGGCGCTGTGAGTGCTAATGTTTAGCATTAAATCTATCCACCCTTCTGGGTGGGATGCACCCGTTCGAACACAACTGGAACTGGAAACATGTCCGAGATGCTATAAATTGACAACTCTAGCAATGTCACTGTATATACATGTGTATGTTTATAGGGCTCTCGTAATAAAAAAAGCAAACCAATGTTCAAAGTACCGTAGGATATTGATGATAGATTACACCTTTGGCAAAGTCTGTTTTGTTTTTCATATAGTTCTCTCTCTTTTTCTCTCTCTCTCTCTCTCTCCTTCACTCTTCGTCTAATTTCTCCATCGATCGAATCCGATTCGGTTATGAGTTAGTTTTATTTAGCTCTTCGGTTAAACAAATAAACAAAGAAATAAACAGTATTTAAAACAAGCAAGAAAGTAAAGTTCTCTCTAAATACGAAACATAAACAAACGAAAAACACTTAAATAAAACAGGTTTAATAAAAAAGCCTGTCTCTACAATCAAAAATAAAAATCACGAGCTTCAACGACGACCAAACAACACACAGGACATACGTTAAACGCATTTGCTTTTGGGCAGGTGGCAATAAACAGGGGGAAGTTTCCATCCCACCCCAAAGCTACACACACCCTTTCAAACGTTTGGCAAAACTGTGGCTTCAAACATGTGTGTTTGTGTGTGTGTTGGGCGATTGTTAAAATGTTTTCCTTCTAATCTCTGTCTCATCCATCCAACACACACTTCAAGTCTCTATACTAGAACGGTTTGACTTACGTTTGTTTTCTCCTATATACTTTCCGATTATCATTGTATAGAGTTGCGGAAGAATTGTATTTTTAAATCTGCTTTTTTTTCTTTTGCTTTCTACCGTCCGTCTCGCTGTGTTTCTTGCTCGCTCACTAATGGGAACGTGTCGTTTCGTTTCTTTGCCTCTTTCTTTCCTCCGTTCTCATCAACAGTTGACATCACCAATGGGCAATTGACACCAAACAACAACACACCGTTACTGACGCAGGCACTTTCGGGTAGGTTTCAATGCTGGGTCATTTGTGTTGCTTACTTTATAGAGAACACTTTTAAATGTTTTCTGTTTTTCTTTTCATCTTTTTTTTAAAGCTTATTATTACAGCTTTTGAGTAATATTTGCTCTTGATACAGTGGTGGTCACTTTTATCCTTTTTGTTTGATGGTTTCTTTTTGGAAATGAGCAAAGTTTGGATTGAACTTTGAGAATTGAAGTAATTTTCATCTTTTTACTTATTTTTACATGTTTACTAACATATTTTTCTTTTTTATTTGATTATCATTTGTTAGTAAAATATACACCTCACTCATTAAATACCATAAAATGAATAAAATCATGATGTTAATGCTTTGGTTTCATTTATCCCTTTCTCCAGTGATGAACAACTACCAGGCCGCTGCAGCAGCTGCCGCGCAAGGTTTTGGCCCGCCAGCATCGCCACACACCACCACCACCCGGACCGCAGCCGGCTTCCCGAACGCCAACTCGCCCGGACCGACGATCGACATGTACAGCTCGAGCGCGGCGGACAGCGTCGGTTACGTTCAAGCCACCAGCCCGCAGCCATCCGGATTCCCAGCGATCGCCGTCAGCCGTGCCCCGCTAAATTACAGCCCGGTAAGTACACCATTTGAAAAACTATTTAAAAAAAAAGGTTTACTTTATTAAATTACAAATCCGCATCATCTCAAATTCCCAACTAACACTGCTGTTCGAATATTGTTGTATCATTCAAGGGCCAACTAATTCCAGCGGCATTCACCAATGGCTACCATTGAAACAAACTAAGCAATATTTGATCACCATCGCTAGTACTTTGGACTGGAGTTTGATAAAAAAAAAGAAACAGTAAGCTTGTGAACCGTGAATTTGCTGAACGAAAAACCCAACATCTATTAAACCACGTGCATGGGATGGCAAGAGGAAACAGGTTAAATGAACCAAACCACGAACATCCTTTTACAGCGTCAGTTGAGGAGTAGCAACAGCAGCAGCAAACAACGTCATCCTCATCGTCATCATCATCATCAGCAACATCATCAACAACGGCTGCGATGGTCGTAACGGCGATAAATCGGCTGTAATCGTGTGAGAGATAGTGAGTGTGTGTGCCAAGAAAGAAAGTTGGATAGAAGATACAAACAACAAATGGTTGGATATGGTGGCAAGCAGGCAAACGCGCAGAGGCAGAAATGTACGGTATGATTCTTTATATAATTTGCTTTAGAATGGGATGCGGTTATGAAGAGGGATCGAAAACGAATTGTTTATTAAACAATTGCTTTGTTCAGTCGGTGAGAGAAATTCGATTCTGTTGTTGCCCAATGATCGTTTATTTGGGTGTTTCTAAAATACTAAACCTAAAATTCAAATTTTCATTTAAAAGTTACATTAGAGAATAGTTTTTGCAACTTACAAATGCCTTAATGAAAACAAATGATTAATTTTGTTTGAAAGCTATTATTTTAATGTTATTAAGCTAAGCAATGTTTTCCTCACAAGTGAAAACAACTTTCATTTCTTCTATCTTTTATTCGCAAATGTTTCCAACTCTTGTGACCAACCGTGAAGCCTACGATTACTGTACGTGGGTCGCAAAGCAACATAACAACCCCCCCCATTTGCGCCGTGTGGTGGTGGTAGTTGTCAATTACAACATAATTCCACACTTGTTTGCTAGAATAGTGTGCTAGAAATGCGTGCAGCAAGCATGAACGAGCCCACCTTTCCCATTCCTCGTCCACCACAGCGACCAGAATGGTGAAAACACAACATAGGCTTTGAGTGTGCAGATATCGTTGCAGTTTCTCATTTATCTGTTTTGCTTTAAAAGCGTAAACTTTAGACACACAGAGCTGCTGCTGCTGCTGCTACTGGTTGATGTTGTCAGCTGTGCGATCCGTTTGTTGTGGTCATGCACGATGCTTCTTTTTCTCCCTTTCAAAAGATCAGACCCCTGCTGAAGGTGCAGCCTACCATGCTGCATGTGTTGGTTCGGGGTTCCGGGAGAGATAAGGGCAATACAAAATGGAAAAACTTAATAAAAAAAATAACAAACCTCACTTGACAGCCAAGTGAAAACAAACAGTAAAATAGGCAATTTTCACGGCACTCATGCTAACATGTGCAAATGGTATAAGAATGAAAGATAATGGATAATCGAGTTGAAAATATAATTATTTAAACAAAACAAACAAACAACAACAGCAAAAAAGAAAAAAACAAACATTGTTGCAGCCCAAGTTACGTGCAGAAGGCGCAAACAATGGATGATATATACAACTCGATATACTAAATTGAAGAATTAAGTAAAACAAAAAGAAGAACAAAAAAACAACACACACATTATATATATATATATACATACGTTAAGGTAAACAGAAAACTAAACTTCATTGTTTAAACTATGAGCTAAACGAAACAAACATCAACACGATTTGTTTTCAAAACCCAATTTGTTATTACGAATAATTACTATTTACTTAATGTCTTTTTGAATTTAAGCCAATTTAAAAAGCAAATACTTAGCTAAATGAAACAAGAAAAAAAAAGAATAATACATCATTGCAAAAACGGAACAAAACAAAAACGAAAAAATGAACAAAAAATCATCAAAAGAACCAAAAATTTACCATTTCTAAATGCAAAACTACAACTACACCGACACATACATATATACACACAGTCACATACACGCGTCCTTCCTTTTTCGCGCAATGTACCATGCAACCCCTTCCCGTGTTTTCGCAATCGGACAGCAAACGGACCGCGCTAGTAGTGAACGGAGAATGCACTTGGATGCACTCGCTGCGCATTGTGCCTCACCGCACTAGGCGGCTGGGTAAGGCGAGCGAGTTTAATTTTTTTCCCCCCAGTGCATCCCACCGTTTGTACAGGCAGGCTGCAACTTATTGTACGGATAAGCCCTTTTTTATCCAGACCATGTTGCAGGCATGTGTACGTGCGAGCAATGACAGGCTGCATAGGAACGATTTCCCCCATTTTTCCTTCCCAATGTTCCCATTTTGCAACCAATCCCTAAATGAAAAAAAAAAAAAATATTACATTGACATAACGAACACACGAATACACACTATCAATTATTGAACAATTATTACGTTTGCTACAAGCATATTAAGATTAACGTAACTTTTTTTATAATGTAAAACAAAGGAAGCTAGTGGTCTTAGGTATAAAAATATAAATATATGAATATATATATTTATTGAAGACAAAATGGGGTCGAAAGGTAAAGCAAGAGTGCGGAAACACTTACACACCACTATACAGAAGAAGAAAAAAAACCACGCTGGCAAAAAAAGGATGATAAATAGAACAAATAGAGGAGAAACACAGACAGTGGTGGCGTGGCGTATCGAACTGGAAGATATAACCAAACCAATTTGTGACACCAGCCACCAGACAACTTGTCACGCAAGTGTGACAGATTTGTCCGTTCTCCATTTTTGTTTTCGTTTTTTGCATCCACTTGCACCAGTTTTGCTAAAAAAAACAAAAACAAGTGTTGCAATAGTAATGGGTCGGATCAGTTACCGATTAAACCCGAATAAAACGAACGAGCAAGCAAACAGAACTACGAAGGAAGATATGAAATTTTACCACTTTTAATCGTCGCCGTTACTTTTTACTGTTTCTTCTTCGTTTCTATTCCCTGTTTCCCCTTTTCTTCAGCAACGGAAAGGTGAACATGGACATGGTAAAATAATATATACACAAGGACGAACGCAGAAGGGGGAAGAGAAAAGGAAAAGGTTCGGCAGCGCAAGCCGATCCAATACCAACACTAAACAATAAATAACATACACACGGAGGAAGAAAAGCAAAACAAATGATTATAGTAATTGAAATTTTTCCCCCTTCAAAAGTCGACAACCAAAAAACAAATAAAAAAAACACAAAAACAAAACAAGATTGATGTTTGTATGAAATAGATATGGAGAAAAATATTAAGTAAAGAAACCCTGGAACCGTGGATGGTGAAAACGCAATAATTGTTATATTAGTACGATGATGAAGGCAGGGCAGCAGAACATGATGCGGAAGCTAATATAGAAGAAGTGCTGAAGTGTGACGAATGTGTCCGAAGCTAATTAATTAAAGTATATGAAATGACGGTTATAGCAGGAGAAGTGCAGCCACATTAAATTCGGTGGTTAATCCTGTACTGTCTAAACTCCCCAAACATAACACTCACACGAACTTACATTCTCATACTCTCAATCTCTCATTGCATGAATTATTGCCACGTGCAGGCCGGACGTTATCCTGTGCATTGATGCGCAAGGTTATAACACATCTTCAACATGTCTCCCATGTTTGAATGTGAATTTTGGCCACCCAATGCACTCCGGAGATCAGCTCAGAACGTATGGGAGCGTTTGGAGCGAGAAAAATGAAAACGTACACCATTAACCAGAACACACTCACATGCAATTATGCACAACATCATCACGTCACATTGTGCGATAAGTAAGGCAATGCAGCAAAATATTCTCACCCGCAAAAAACAGAAAACCTTCAACCATAAACAACATTTCACATTATTTTAAGCGA
Source organism: Anopheles culicifacies (assembly GCA_000473375.1). Classification (NCBI taxonomy): domain Eukaryota; kingdom Metazoa; phylum Arthropoda; class Insecta; order Diptera; family Culicidae; genus Anopheles; species Anopheles culicifacies. The sequence continues at coordinate 200 of AXCM01008296.1, read as the reverse complement.
ATCTTACGATACCACGAACGATTCGAAACTCATGAAACTCAACCAAATTAATGAAGTAAAAGACGACGAAACGCAGTGAGGGAAACAACATCTTTAGCCATCTAACACACTCGAACAGTTAGAGAGACGAAAACAAAACAGCAAACCAAAAATAAACAACAACAAATCACACTTGTAAAATATTATAAATATATTAACTA
>AXCM01008295.1:0-12057 GCA_000473375.1 Anopheles culicifacies | reverse complement strand
CCAACGCAGGTCAGGATTTGGTGTCTTTATCATTTCGATGTCTTGTTTACATCCAACTCAAGGTAGTCTGCTGTATTCGTATGTCTGGATTTCTACTTTATAGATCTTGTTTGACTCACAAAGTATAGTCCCAAAAGCTTCTACTTCCGAATAGCGGATGGCCCTCTCTAATGAAGATAATAGAAATGAAGATTAAACAAGTTAATTCAACACCTTGGTCCAGATCTAAGGTGGTCTGCAAAGGACCCTGAGAGTTTGCAATTCACAATCTTCTGACCATTGCCCTTATTATATGTTAGGACTAGGATTGCCAGATAATAAAAAAAAAAATCAGAAAGGTGCACCGATTCTCCCTGAGTATGCTTGAAGTCTTTCAAGCTAATGGAAGAATAAGGTTGCTGCTCTGTCTTATTCTTCAAGATCTGCCACATAGTAAAGATTTGATCAGAAGTTAATTACCCATTTCTTATTATCTATTTTACGAGTAGCTAGTTTTGTAATATTAATGGCAGTAATGTAATCTCATGGAATATTATAAAAACTCTCATTCTCTATAAGATACTTCCAATCTATAAAATTCTTTGTAAATTACTGTCTGATCGTCAATATTACTTAAACGTGACACATGTTTGTTTGTTATCTTTATCATATAACCTTCAACATATCATCTACTACAATCTCTTTCTTCTTATCAAATGACCGCTCCGTTGAACAGTGCCACACCCATGTAGGTGGCTTGCATAATATGATTAAATGCGCCGGAAGTAGTAAACCATTTTCCTTGGAGGAGCACATCCCAAAACAACTGGCGTGATGCAACCGAGCACACCATTTCTACCCCATTTCCATCTGCTTAACATTTCCGAAGTGGTCGGAATTGTTTGGAACACTGCCATGTGCACCGGACATCACATCACCGAAGGAGCAGCAGTAGAAAATAAAAGCTTTAAGATAATAAACAAAAACAGCAAAAAACAAATCCACACACATAATTCACCATCTTGCACCATTTTGTGGTTGCGGTCAGTGTCTAATGCTTTTTTCGCTCCGTTCCCACCCATTACGTTACGGTGGGGATGGCAAAGGAAAAACAACCTGTAAACATTTCATGTGCAATTTAAGCATTTTCTATGTTCAGGCGCTACAGGTGTTTCACTTTCGTTTGGCGGTGAAAAGCCAAATGAAAATGAAACTAACGCTCAACACCGGTGTCATGGTGGGCTTCTGAGATGGCTGGCTAGGAGTTGTGGCCGGGTCGCGAATGTCATAATTCATCCTGGCTAACGATGTGTTCTTTCTTCGCGGTTTCAACGCACGAACTCCATGGACGTGGCAAGTGGAGGGGGTTCGCTTTAAATCACAGCTTATGCTAATCGTGTGAACGTATACACAGTGGTGTTGGTAAGGGGTTTTCTTTTCAACCCTTCTCTGCCTCTGTCTGGCGTGTGGTGAAGATCGTCACCGACCGCAGTACGACGACTGGACCGATTTGCGATCGTAAATCACACACCCTTAAATGGTGTCATTTTTCCATTTCCATTTCGACTTGTGGTTCGTACTGGGACTCAGCGAGACCGAGACACATCACGGGGAGGGTTTTTTTCTTTTTGTAAACGGCCAAGTGGTTTTACTGTCCAGTTGACATCACGGTGACCTGGTGCTTTGTGTGGTCACACTTCTAAGCAGCTCACGCAATGGAAAGGGATTTTTCTCACTAGACACACCTTCCATGACGGGCGAAAGGCGCAAGTGTTGACGACGCAAGTCTCGCACCTTACAAAACGCGACCGGATGGCTGATGCACTGACCACTGTACAGTGCTGCCGTATTATCACACAATTATGAATATTATTACCCAACCGGCCAGCATCGGCCGGTTTGGAAAACTTTCACTTTTCTCAGCACCCCGCCGGCACGATAACGCTGTTATCAGCGGGCAGGGTAATGAAATAATCAGTTCGCGCGTGGAAGCGTACATACAGGCTGGGTGTCTATGGGCAACGTGATGCAATGCCCCTGAAGGAGGTGCCTTCCTTTCTTGCCAGCCACGTATCCGGACCGATGCGAACCAATGAAGCCGACCACGGAACGAAATTTATTCGCATGGGAAGTAAGTTCCATAATGGACTCCTATCCGAAATGCATCGGAAAAAACGATGGGGTTGGAAAATCGGTGACGATTGAATGACTGCAAACTCATCACAAGGTAAAACCCTTCCCAAACTTTAACCTTTTCCTCCATTTTTTGGCTGGAAGGGAAGGCAATGAATCGGCGTGCGTAACTATCGGAACCCAAAAGCAAGTCAATCGCTTTTCCGGTGCACCTTACGAGGAAGGTACCGATTTATAATGAGTTTTGCTTTCAAGCATAGCATGATTAGGCTTTAATGAGTGGAAAATCATTTCGAGCCTCAATTTCTGTGAAGGCGATGGAATGTATCATTTTATGGGCCATTTTGATAAGCTCGTGGTGACATAAGGTACCTTGAGTGAATGATTGCACCGTGAGATGCAGACACCTACTTTCCCTTAAGATTTATGCTTCTGGCTCATTAATTAGTGTTATGCTACTGTTAAACCATTAGATCAGTGTGAAGAATGTTCATTGAATGTGGAAAAAAGATTGAACGAGGCGTATAACAGTTGTGTATAACAGTGTAGAATTGCAATTAATTATAAATCATTTTTCGCCCCCTTTTTCCACCCTACAGACGTGACAGAGGTATCGTTCGCCTCCGAAACACACATCGAACAGCAATCCGGCCTATCGACGAAGGAGTACATCGTGATCGCAGTCTGCAGCTTGTGTCTGGGCCTGATCTACATCGCGTCGGTTTTTCTCTACATCCACATGAAGAAACGGAAGAGTAGATCGGGCTCGAACGATGACGGTAACGGGTTGAAGAATGACTACTCCACCTATCAGCAGAACGATCAGGTCACGTTCGGCGTTGGCATGGGTGCCGCCGTTAGCCCATTCGGTGGACAGGCACGGGCCAGCTTTATCGGGCGCAATGCACTCGGCGGAAGTCAACGGCAGGGCGGTGGACCAACGGTTGGACCACATCGCGGACTAACAAGCGTAGGTCTGCACGCGGAAGAGATGGGCATCGTGAAGAATAACCCACTGCTGAAGCATTTCCCGAACCTGAGCGACAATTCGGGCTTCATCAGTGACAATTCCAATTCGGTGTCAGAGTTTGAGGATGATATAACGACCGACGTTGAGAAGCAGGTAGGTTTAAGAATATTTCGATAATATCCACACCAAAAAACAGACGGAAGCTTAACGTTACGTTCTAATTCCGTAGATGCAAACCGGCAAACATCAGCCAAAAAACTTCTCAGGGCGTACCGAAATGGATGGCGAACTTCGCCTTCAGCAGCAGCAGCAGCAGTTATCCCAGCAGTCCGCACTGCTACTTCATCATCACCATCATCTTCAGCAGCAGCAGCAGCAGCACCAACACCAGCAGAATCCGTTGAATTCCGGTGGCCAGGATACGGAGTGCCTGCCCGAGGAAAATGTATCCATTGTCGAAGAACTGAACAACGAAGAAAAGCTCGAAAGCATGAAGTCCATCGTGAACGGTACGATGCGCCGGAAGCTATACTTCAATCCCGCTTACTTCGAGCCACATCTTCTAGCTGTAAGTAATCGAACTAGGGCTGGGCTGTTGGCTCAATTCGAATTGTTGGCTGTATAAATATTTATCGGTTGTTTGTCTCTCTCGTTTCAGTCACCTCCACCGGCAGCTATCGAATTTCTGAATAAGATCCGCGAAGTGATCACCATAGCCAAGTACAAGATGTCTGCGAAACGGTTTCAACCATCGCTTAACATAATTCCGGAGGAACTGCAGCATCCGGCCGGTTCGGAGACGTACGCCGCCGTGCAGACCGCGCCGGCAAGTCGCCGTAGTAGCCTGATCAGTTCGCGCAAGGATAGTTCCAGGAAGAGTGCCTGTTCGGGGTGTCCTGGATGTGAGAAGAAGGTAGCCACAACCGATCCGGTGATGGTACCGTCGAGCAACTGCAAGAACTGTGGTGATAAGCAGAACAGCATTCGTAAATGGTTGGAGGACGTCTCCTCCACGCACGGTGACGGTATTGCCGAGGTGGATCTGTATGATAGTAAATCGAATCTGCTTGCCAGTGGTGGTACTTCCGAAACGGATGGAACAACTCCCACACCTAAACCGGATGGAGGCATCGCAAACGCTGGTTTCGTAGGTGATCAGCAAACGGATTCATCCCTCAAATCACAGGATGAGCGTATGGGCGCACCTGATTCGTTGCCGATTCGACCGGACATTAAGAAGCAACCGAAAAGCCACCGACCATCGAAGACGGGGAGTTTACACAGCGACAGTTCGTCAACGTCGGACAACGAAACGATCGTAGCGAACAGTGTGAAGGAACGATCCTCGGTGGTGCGCATACCGTCCGCCAGCAAATCGGTACGCTCGGACACTAGTTCGGCACCAAAAATTGTATCCCATAGTTTGAAGTCGGACTTGGTTAGTAAGATGAGCAAGTTCGGTATGCAGGACGGTGCTGGAGCGTTGATGAAGAATTGTAGCTTCATCTACGAGGAAAGTCGACCAGCGCAACCAAGCAATCAGGATCTGTACATCAAGAATACGAACAATTCGGTGGCAAATCTGGACACAAACAAGGTGTACGATAAGCGAGATCTTTATAGTATCGCTGGAACTGAGATCTATAACAATCCTCAGTTTGAGACGTCACCGGTGATGTCACACAAGAAGCTTGCGGTGACGCACTCGAGCCATCATCATCATCATGGGCATGGCAAGAAGCCTTTGATGTCTAATGGAGCAGGAGGAAGAGCACCATCAGTAGCTTCGATGTCATTGGCCTCTTCTTCTGGCAAGCATCGTCAGGAGGTACTGGACCAGTATGCAAACGTCAAACCGATGAAGTTGCGTAATATAAATCAGATGCCAGACATGGTGTATGAGGCACTCGCTATGGATCAGCGCAAGATACGATCGTGGTCCGAGCGTCATGCTGATCGGTTAATACCGCAGATGGAATCGTTGGACTATAATATCGACTCCTCGGATAGTCGCTTTAGCAGCATCGATCGTCACGAACGCTACCGGAACGAGAAGTTCTTTCACGACTTTCTAAACTCGGACCAGGAGTGTAATACGCTCGGGAATCGTTCGGGGAAAAACTCCTTCAGCAAGTACCAGCCCGACTCTCCGATCTACTCACGCAAGTCGCCCCACTACCTGATCGTGGACTACGAAACGGATAGCTTGGAGCGAGTCACCTCGAAGACACCGATGAGCTTCAACACCTCCACGACGAACAGTAGTGATCTGGGTTCGCAACCATCACCGTCGCTCAGCACCGCACTACCGCTCGAAGAGGAGGTCGAGATACGCAATGCCATATACGATCGGGTGGAGGGTTTTAGAAAGGATACTGACACGATCAAGACGGAACGCGAAGCCGTCAGTATCCGGTCCGATGAGTATGAAGACGTTCCGCAGGCTTCGTCACTGGTCACGGGACAGCGTGAACCGGCGCCGGCAAATGGCAAGGCGAAGAAAAAGATCCCGAAGATCAAGTGTGACACGCCATTTCAGGGGAGTATTACGATCGAGGTGGAACACAGTCCCGACGATTGCGATCTCTCGGCGACGGACAGCGATCAGTTCGAGCCAGACACACTGGACCGCAAGCCGAAGAAAAATGGCCAGTCGAAGGCCGTCGTTAGTCGCCATCGGAGTAATGTTTGGGAAAGCGAGCGGGGACGCAGTGGATGCAGTGCGATCGAGTCCAATCTAACATCGCTACCGGCCGATCTGAACAGTCACTTTGTGCTGAAGTCTACCGGATCGTTCAAGCATGAGACGAGCTTCGGTAGCTTGAGAGAGATCTACGAATCGAAAAACCCAAAAGCCACTGGTCCCGCGGTCATTCGCAGTTCGCTGAGCAATCTGTCCGAGTTGGACGTAAAGTCGGGGAAGTTGCTTACGCTCGAGACGCGACATTCAAGGCGTCAGCGTACGAATGTGGGCGATGCGTTGATACCGGCACCGAAGATAGTACCACCGGATTTGATTCCACCGGAGAATGCGCGACAGACCACGCTGTACGATCATCCACGGTTGCAGTTGAAGAAGGTGGAGGATTACGGTATTGCACCGAAGAATCTGGCCTGCTGGAGCAATAGCGAGAAGCTGTCCAACCCACCGACGGGCCCGGCACCCAAACCCAACTTCTGCACCAGCAGCGAGAACTACGAATCGATCAACAGCTTCACGGCGGAAAGTGACTCCACTCAGTTCACGGGAATTTCGGACAATGATCGTACGGCGTCCGGTGGAAGTAATAGTAATAGCAGCAGTACGGGCAAGAATCGGAACTCGAAGAATAAACTACCCAACTACAGCCATGTACACAAGAATCCCGCCGATCAGTCGCTGTACATCACGGAAAAGTCGGAGTACGCGAGGATCGACGAGAAGCAATCATCGCCCGAGGAGTTGAGTGGCATTTTGGAAAGCTACATGACGCTTGGGGAGATGAATAGTAAGAATTTCTTGCAGCAAGTGGACAGCAAGATCTACGATCTGCGCACCCGTCAATCGCAACAGCATCAGCAGGTGATGAGTAAGGCGAAGTTTATTGAGGACATCGACAAGATTGAGGTACTGTCGACGAAAACGCTCTCCAACTACAGCTATCCGATCAATCGGAACGGACCGTCGATCAATCCGAAGGATGGTGAAGATGAGAAACCATCTATCTACGATATTAGTGCACCAATTCCGATCGGAAGTACCGGCAATAGTTCGCCCACCACCACCAAAGTATTCCGTGTGGAGTTGAACCAATCTTCAAACGGTATGCAGATCGCCATGGGACTACGGGATCGCGTTAAGAAATCGAAGGATCTGAAGAATGCCTGGAAAAAGTTCATCGGAATTGCTACGGCCAAGTTCAACGGGAAGGCTGGTGAGCAGGATCTGGAGAAGACGTCCGATTCGTCGGATATTCTCGAAAAGGACGAAGGTATATCGTCCTTGATCGATGACTCGTCGGGCAGTGGTGCATATGGATCACACTACCAGCAGCAGCAGATGCTGCGTCCTCACCATCACCATCACCATCGGAAGCGTTCTGGGCAGGGACCATCGGCAGAGGATGGAGAGAAACCAACAACCTCGCGCAACATCACGATCGTACGCAGTAATTCGCGTTCAAGCACTAAGGAACAGGACAGCGGTTACATGAGTGCTGATTCGAGCGAATCCAAGCTGAACGGTAAGAAGCTGTACGAGCGGTTCAACTTTAGCTCTCAATCCCCCGACGGTACCGGTACGGATGGTCCCATACTCGAGGAAAACAAGTACGAGATATGTGCCCTCCAGGAGTCGAACGAAAAAGCTCCAGGAACGCCGGAAGCGATCGGCACCAATCGGAGCGGATCATCATCGACGGGTGGATCTTGTGCAACTGGGTCCCGTTCGGACAAATCGATCACCCGTCCTCGTTCACCACCACCGCCACTTCCCCCACCGAACCCACCACCACCTCCACCACCTACGGCTACCATTCCGACGAAGAAAATATCAACCTCCTCACCGGGTGTGGCTGTGAAAGTGATCGAAAAGCCTCACAGCAAACCACCACCACCTCCGACCACATCTTCTTCCTCCTCACCCTCCTCATCCTTGACGACGATCGCACGGACCGTAAACAGAGGAGAGATGGAAGCGGGTCCATCTCAGCAAAGGTTCCAAGCCACAAATGGGATATTCTTCAACACCTCCGATGCGATTAGTGTCCGCGTGTACTCGTCCGATGATGAGAAGTTTGCGGGTAGTGATGATGCATCCTGCATCTCGGATGAGGACGATCTTGACTCCCACCTGGACGATATCTCCGAGTCCGGGGCGGAGAGTGTCGAGACGCATTCGGTGTTCTTCAAGAACATACGCAAACCGACGCATCTGACGGTTGCACCGAGTGCCGATCGTGCAATGGCTGCCGCAGTTCATTAGGAACTCTCTCAGTTTGTGCAATAATGCTGTGCTTTTTACTAGAGTCCGTCGGGTAGTGAGTAAGTTAGAGCTTAAGTAGACCTCAATTCTAGCAATGTGTAAGGCTAGTACTGTACATAACATTCGACCCGGGAGTACACACATCCGTAATGGGGGTCGCACACCGTTCGAGATTATTGAGTTATTGTACCTCCACAAGTATTGAGCTTATCCGAGTGTCTGGTCACTTCCACGCATTAGGAGTACATCCTTGCGTAGGAAGTGCGGACGATGGATAGCCGCGTAGATTAGCTTCCTCTAGAGTATAGCTTTTGTTTAGTTAAGATCGACAATTCAGTGGCAACTGTGCAATTTGTGTTAAGAGTTACTTAAATTGAATATTTATTGTTGGAAAGTGTGTATGGGTGTGTGTATTTGTGTGAAAGGAATGGTTGAGTTTTGAGTGTGTGTGTTTTTTTGTTACGCTTAACTTCTGTTAAGTTCATCTGCTACTGCTACATTTTCGCTTTGTTGTTGTCAGTTTTAGTTAAAGTTGTGCTTTATTTTGCATTATTTTATTTGTTTTTCACAGTTTCTTTATTTCTTGCTTTATTTTTTATGTTTTTTCTCAATAATTTGTCATCTTTTTTTTTAAAGCTACAAGCGAAAATGTAGTTCGTTAGCATCGAATGTGATATGTGACAAATAAATGGCAATAATACATAAGCAACTTTTAGGTTTACGCATTCCGCAAGGAACTCCGTAATTGCTGGGCCGGCCATCCCTTACGGGTTGTGCCCGTCTGCATTACACACTAGGCCGGATATGTGCAATAAAATACAACAATCCGTGTTAAGGTTTTAGTTTTAAGGGAACGTTTGTACATAACCCAAACGAGGACAGATGCAATACATCCTACATGTCGGGCGCACTAGCAATAATTAGTTCGTTAGGTTTGTAGCATCTATATCGATACGGTATGGTAGTTGTAGCTTACATCACGGCTATAATACCAAATATGGCTTACACATTGCTTTTGGTTCTCTACTCATATTATATCCTTCCCTTCGCATGAGGAAGTATCGTAGTATTAGGTACGATTTGTAAGTAAGTTTTAACCCGTGTTTGCGTTTTTTTACGGTAATAAGAAACATTTGCAATAACGCAATGATCACACCACTCATTGCTTACAACCGATGCTCACAGAAATGGAGACTATCGGGCGACGTTAGCTTCATAAGTACCTGCCAAAAAAAAACAAAGGAAACAACACGGAACCAGGCGTTTACGGGTTTCCTCAACACATTACTAGCGAGTAGTTCTGCAACATATTTATTCTGATACATAGTTTTGTAGCATTTCCTAAGCAATTCTTAGCAAAAATGTCTTGTTAGCGTATTTTGTTATTGTTTCATTTGGTTTCTATTCTCTATGGCGCCCGTTGTTTATCGGCTGCCGACTGTTGGTAATATTATTGCATGTAAACAGTCCACTAGTTACTGGTTAAGATGTGCAATTAATTGTATGTTAGCATAAACATTCCCTTCCCCCCGCTATTGCTTTATACTTTATCATTCTAGTACCCGCTAAGATGTGCAAGTTTATTTAATGGAGAGGTGAAAGACAGGAGATAAATGGAATTGTTCAGTGTAATTCTTAAGTTTAGCGAAAATGCCTGAAGTTGCTCATCCATTCGACATTCGTAAGCTCCGTAACCGTGTACAGTGCTGGCTCGGAGAACGAACGAAAGTGCAGTTTTTTTTTCTTTTTTTGTTAATTTAATCGAACATCGATCGAATAATTTGTGTTTTAGCGTAAGAATTCCGTCCCGTATGACTGTAATTGATTTTATGCAACTGGAACGAATAAAGAACTGTTTTTAATTACAACAAGATGTTATTATGTAAGACAAAATATGATCCGAACAGAGATTTACCGCAGTAGGTAATGCAAAAACAAGTTCTTGTTTAAAAACTTACAATCAACTTTATTTTTATACTGTAACACATCCACTAAACTTCGCACTAAACCTTGGGCTTCTTTGGTAGCGATCCAAACGCCGATATGACGGTCCCCTTTGTCCCGGTGGCCGTCGTCGTCAGCGTTTGCTGTATAATACCGGCCGGTTTCAGGGCGTTCGCCATAGCGACGGCAGCGGCCGCACCCAGCATACCGGGCGCCGCTCCCAACACGCCCGGTTGGTCCCATTTCGATTTACGCTTCTTCGACTCGTCCGGATCGACACGCTTGACGCCAGTTTGTATTTCCGTTTTCGTCGCTTCCTTGCGTGCCTTTTCCACCTTTTCCATCTCAACCTTCTGTGCCTTCGCTAGCTCCTCGTAGTACGATTCCTTACCCCACTGGCTGGGATCAAATATTTCCGGCGCATAGTTTGTGCCTAGCTCGTTTATATCGCAGAAGTGTATCAATTTTTCGTAGATGCTTGGATTGCGGAATTCCTTGCGCTCCTGTATAATGCGGTTTGTGTCCATGTTGGAGTTTTTCATCCGTTCGTACAATGCGGCTATCTTATCCTGCAGTTCCTGCGAACATTTGCCCTTCGGTTCGGGTGGCAAACTGAAACCGTACAGCTTTGCGCGGTCTATCTTTTCCGGCGAAGGACTCCGTTGCGGTTCGGGATCGTGTTCTGATTGGACTTCCTGCTCCTGTTCGCTGTGTGCCGGGGAGTTGTTTTCTTCATCCGTATCCACTATCGTATCGTCGATGTAGCTAACGAGTCGAAGCGCTTTCTTGCGCGGTGGTCCGGGCGTGCCATTATCGCTAGCACCGCTGGGTTCGGCCGATTTAAATGGAAGGCTTGCGGTGTTGTTCTGTGTGACGGGTGTGCCGGAGCTTTCGGACATTTCCCGCAGAGGTGTTTGCTGGCGGGAACGAATCTACAAAACAATGCCAAGAATGTAAAATACATCGACCGCATCCTTTTTGTTCATCAATCAACAACAAACCTGTGATACGGAACTTCCACCATCTGACTGAGGTGATTCACCGTCCGAACGACGATCTTCTTCATTTTCCGAATCTGTGTAAGTAGCGGTAAGAGATGCAAGGGCAGAATTTTTCGAACTCATGCTGCAAACTTATTTTAAAACACTTTTTTCTCGCGCTTCCGATGGAAACTCACGAATTGATTCGATCGCACGCACAGTTTTGTTTTGTTTACGTCTCGCTATGACAGTTCTGTGACATTTTATCGCGGAACACTACAACAGTCTATCAAGGTTCTTGTGTTGGCTAGAACGTGTTTATGGAAAAGGGCGAAAACCGGTAGAATGTTTAAAATACAGATTCGGCCTGTTTAACACGAAAGCAAAGTATTTTATGCGTTGTTTTGGTGATATAGTTTCATTTCTCTCAAATTTACGGATGAGCTTTTGGGCATTTGTATTCTCTCATTATTTCACCAGTTTTATTACATCATTATTTACCTGCATATCGGGCTTTACAGTTGGTTATCGTCGGGATGATACAGTTCCCCAATCAAACGGTATATATACGAAGGTGCATTGGAGCCACTGTAACAAGGAAATAATGATCATAATTAAAAGCTCTTTGCCATCGAGACAAATTTCCATTCATACTTATTCGTAATGAAGAGTGTCACCAGCTCCGGCGGTACGTAATCAAATAACGGGTTGTAGGCTTTTGTGAACCTTGCTGCCAGACTTTTGAATGGTAGTACCGCTTCCGTGTTGCCTAGAATATTGAAGTCACCCTGCTCATAATTACACAGATGCACCGGCGTCAGCTTGTACGTAGGAGCCAGCACAATCACCGGCACGGAAAAGTGTTTCGCGGACAGCGCCAAACTGTACGTTCCACAAACTGCCTGCAGACCACCGTTCGCCAGCACCGAATGCGTTCCGATGATAACCTTATTAATGCGGGACATGATTGCAAAGATTGCAGCATCGGAAATTAGGGTCGTTTGTATCTTTGCTCGTCCAAGATTGGCCGCCAGCTGCTGTCCTCTACAGTCAGGAGCACACTCCACTACGACCACCTCGATAGGACG
>AXCM01008294.1:0-12074 GCA_000473375.1 Anopheles culicifacies | reverse complement strand
TGGAAAAAAGGTGCTTATGCGCGAATCAGAGAATCAACCGTGTGTAATGTTGTGTTGTGTTTTTAATTTTTGTTGTATAAATACATTCTCTTCCATCAACCGTGGAAGGGCAGGCAGGGTAGGAACAGCGGGTAGTCACCGTTGCAGTACTCGTGCTTCATCTGGTGAATCCTCTTTTGCCGATGGTGAAATTAACAGATGGAATAATAAGGTTTAACTGACTTTCGGATGGATGAACAGCAGAAATGGAAAACTGTTCGCGGGCAATGGTTGTTTTCCGGGAAGCGGGTATTAATGCAGAACGGAAATTCATTATTTTAAAAACGTAGCAAATGCACATCATGTGAATTGAGAATGATTTGCGCTTGAAACCGAAATGAAATTATTACTTCGCAAAATGGTTTCCCCGACGTGCGGCTATATTTGTACGAGCTTAATATAGCACGGGCTGGTCCATTGAATAGCAGTATGGATTTTATTTTTCGAGTAATCTTTCATTTTGTTGTGTTGTGTTTGGTTGGTGTTTCATTAATTATTGTTTGTTTAATAAAAAAATGTCAAAATCATTGAAAAATCATAAGCTTAACAGGTTTGGAACAAAAAGTTATGAATACAAAATGGTTAAAATCATCAAAACTAAAACAAAATAGTTACATGTTGTTAAAAATAGAAATAAACAAAGATATGTTAAAAAAAATTCTTGCTAAATACTGAAAGGGCTGTCAAAAACATAAAAATAGTCGTAAATGATCATAATGTGAGTGGTTTTCCCAGTGCTGGGGAACTTAAGACGAACAAAAACAAAGTTTAAACCAAGAAGAAAACTGACGCTTAGCTTATTATTTAAGAAAATCCCAAACACAAATAAAATTCATTTATTTCCTAGGCGAACAATTTCAGAATGGATTGAGAATGAGACATAGATATTAAATTGTAAGAAAATGTTTGAATTCAAAAATGTATGAGACTAGACACATATAATTTATCATGACTTAGTTCCCTAGTCCGAGACAATCAATTCAATTTGTTTTATTGGAAATAAGATGACAGCTGAAGCTAGTGACTGAATAAAAACTGTCTGAATAGGCAAATAGAAGAAATCAGAAGTAGAAAGTGGTTGGAAATAGTGGAAAATTAATTGTTAAAATTGTAAGAAAATAACCGTATAATAAAAAACAATTATCACATAGTTTTTATATTGGAAAACTCACTAAAAATAAGAGAATATGAAAACCAAAAACTAAAAATTTGATTACTAATCTATTTAAACCTATAGGGACTACGATTTTTATGAAATGAGGACAAATTTTACAATTAGAAACATTGTAAATTATTTATTACTCAAAGTAAATTTCTTTGAAGAAATATTGGGTTTTAATTTCCGTAACCATCAATTACCTTTCTTAGGACCATTTTCAGGTTATATTGGTTTATATTTTTTCATTGTATAAATTTCTTAGTTCTGTAAATATCAAAATTAAAAAAAAACTATAATTTGCTGAAAAAAATACATCAAACACATTTTATTTGTTTCACATAATCTACAAACTTTTCAATACATACAGAGTTATTTGTACAGCTCACATCACTTAGACATATTGATACAAATTCGTTACATTTTGCTACATTAGTCATAAAAGTTGGTGTAATAGTTTACCAGAGAAACGACGTAATTGAACGCAGGAAATTTTTCACACGGCTGTCCGTACACGTGCGTCTATCGATCTGGATCGTACCGTAGCGTGTGATAAATGTGTCGTCCGCTTGCCACCCACATTACGCGCTACGTAATCGGATATTATCACAAAGATACATTGACACATTTGATGGTAGGACTCACGGAGCATAGCAGGAACAGGACAGGAGGGATCGTGGATACACGTGGACTTAACACAGGCAATCAAAAGACTGCAACAATTGCAATCGTGTACGACAAATCCACCAACCAACCAACCATCATCATCGCCAATCAGTGGTACGTACCTTCGGCGGTCAGTGCTGGCGAGTGGGCTGACTCACGTTGCTGTCGGTTGTCCGCCGGCGGGGCATCCCGTCCGAGTGGATAGTGTACGTGGCTAGAGTCGTAGAAATGTAACACCTGATTCATTTGCACAATCTTATCTACATTGTCACCGGCCGGATAGTTCACTGCGGGCGATGAGCCAGCAGTTGCCATGGGATCAACACTCGGTGAACAATAATTGTGACAAGCGTCCATTTTCCAATCGGGTGCAGACGTCTTCGATGCATTTGCAGCAGCAGTGTGCATTTCCATGCTTCCGGCCTGCTCGCAATCCACCACAGTGTTGTAATTTTTTGCTGATTGGTTCTCGATGGAGACGCCCGGTACTTGAGCATGGTCAATAGCAATCGTCTGGTCGTTAGCGACAGCACCGGTATCCATTTCCTCCGGCACGGTGGGAAGCGGATGAATGGACGGCCCGTGCAGTGGCGTGCTGGTGGGAACGGGCGAGATGGCACGCATGTCAGCCAAAGCGAACCGGGGATCAATCATAAACAGCCCGTGCTGCTGATAGACGTCCAGCGGGTTCCAGTTGAAGATGGCCACGTTGGTAAATAGGTCTTCCTGCTGGGCTTGCTGGGCACTGCAATCATCATCGTCGTGCTCGTGCACGGAGGAACCACCGCCAAAGTCACCCGGTTGATTGCTGTTCGCGTCATTGTTTGCGGATTTTTCGTCCCCTTCGATGGAGGCGCCCGGTACGCCACGAGCAGCACGATCGGTGGGTTCGTTATTGTGCGACTTAGCGTTCGGGACGTTTCGCCCGTCATCATCGGAAGCTTCTTGCACGTCCAAATCATTGCCGGGAGGTAATAAATTAATTAAATTATCATCATTTATCTCCGCTTGTGGTGCCGGGCCACGATTGTCGAGCGGGTTCAGTTCGGTGACAGTAGCGTCTTGCGCGTTTGCATCATCGATCGATTTCTTCGCCTCGAGGTAGTGCTTCTGCTCTAGCAGCTGCTTCGAGAAGGTCAACAAATCGTCCAGTATACGTTCGATCACGGGTACGTTCTCGACCAGCTGGCCGAGTGTCGTTCGCGTGGCCGTATCTTCGCCGTCCGCGTCGGACGTGTCCTTCCGGGTTGCGTTTGCTTTCAGCGAGTGGTTAAGCTGTTGAAAAATGTCCTCAATTTCTTCACCACGCGTTCGCCGCTTGGTGGGATCGGCGATGGGAAGCAACTGTTTGCGGTTGTCTGCGGTCTGCTCATTTTCCACTGACGGAGGGCTTATATTTCCATTTTCGAACCGTGCCCAGCGGGTGTAGTCGTCGGGGGTCGAAGCTGTGTGCGCCACACGGACACAACGATGCCGGCCAGAAAAATGCAAAATGCAAACAAAGAAAGCCATGAAATGTGATAGCGGTAAAATGCACACCTGGACAGGTTGGACAAATAGAATCAAAATTGACTGACGTCTGGCAATGATTACTCAATTAATGTCGATGCAAGTGATGGAGTTGAAAGTGGGGGATCGTTTTTTCTTGCTGTAGTTGTCATGGAGTTTTTCGTTTAATCCAATATTGTCACCAGAGTTGTACATGTCAATACCGCTGAGGTGAAACACATCCTTCAATATTTTGATTATCTAACACGCTGTAACTCTCATCAGTTCTCAGTGTGGTGAGGTGAGTTTTTCTTTTTGTATGTCTGCACTTATTTCGTACTCAGATCGGGTACGTATCGTTTTTGTTTTTGTGGACTGTTGTTGTGACGAAATTCCATCAAAAGAGCGATAGATGAAGGTTGGTTTTATATTTAGCCTTTCGTTCGTCCTTTTAGGTATGGGCCCCGCAGCAAAGGAAAATATGTGGTCGTTTCGTGTCGGTTCTTGTGTTTTTCCCCACTGTCTGGTCAACCGGTCAGCATGTACAACATCCGTCAGGATCGGAATTCCAAAACCAAAATCCCGAGTGGGTTTACCACACACACACATACACACACATGCACGTACGCACACACAAATCTACAGGAAGCTGCTCATCCGGGGCTTTCCGTTTCAGCGGGTCAAACCATAATGCAATTCGCCCCGGTTGAAATGGAAGCATCCGCAAAAGGTGAAGTGTTTTGTTGGAAGTTTATGTCTCGTGTTTCCATCGTCGACCGTGGTTCTGGTGTCCGGTGCAAAAAGGTGATGCTGATGACATTCATGACGAGGTAGTAGAATGGGTGGTGTCGGTGGCGAGGGCCATGTTTTCGAAATGGAAAATGTAATGGTCCCGAAGGAATTTTCTTCAGTCCCGAATTGAATGGCCAATGGATTGTGTCGAGAGTGGTGGGAGGTGGTGCGGATATGGCACGTTGAGCCATGTATGGTGGGTTTTCATTTCGTCATCCGTAAAATGTACACAATTTCGAATTTCATGCTCAAGCATACGTGTGCAGCACGGGGCACATTATTCTTCTCGCTTCGGGTGTAACGGGTATGAAGCGTCTGGCAAATGTGTGCTTGCGTGTATTTCTGGCCAAACAATTCCCGTCCTGTGAAGATGAGTCGATGAAAGCGTAATGCTCTCCGGGGCGCTAGCTTACGCACCAATTTTCCATTTATCGTCATCGGGCACACTATTTTCCAGCTCAATCGTTTCACCTTGTGCCGGTGTCGGTGGTTCTGCTCGCGGGCCTGTTGATAATGTCGGGTCGGTGATCTTGGGCTCCGGCACGGCAACCAGCGCCCGGCGTTCATCATCATCAGCAGCAGCAGCAGCACCAACAGCAGCAGCTGCTGGCAGCATCGCACCGGTCCCGGTAGGGGGTTTTCGCGCCCCCAGTTTATCGCTCAATAATTCAAATCGTCCGAATTCCAGCGCCCGTTCGTCGAACGGGCCAAAAATAAACTCACCATCGGTGAAACTAATCATGCGCGGTTGTACCGGCGTGTCTTTGGTGCCGCGTTCCGGTGCGGACGTTCTATTTTCGGCCCGCTCTTGCGACGTACGGTCGGGGTCGATTGATTTGTCCTGCGGTGTTTGGGTGTCGTATTTATTCGGTTCTTCATCGAAATTGCGCGCCCGGTTTGCGTTGACGTCCGGTGTTTTATCATCCGTGAAATTTGTTTTAAAATAATCAACATCAACGTTACTGCAGTGGGGTGGCGATGGGTGGAAAACATTTCGCAACGATTCACTCGGCAGTGCGGTCCGGTGTGTTCTTGCCTCGTCCGGTACGATGCAGCTGTCTGGGTCGATCGGACGGGGATGCTTTAAGCCGGTGACATCATTATCACCACCGGTGAGGTCAACCGTTGGCGGGTACCCATCACAAGAAGGACTTAGTCTCGGTGGTGGCAACATGGCCGGATTGACAGGCCGGTACGTTGGCAGCGATGCGGTAAATGTTGCTGCCTGGTTAACCGGCGACAGTCGCACCACGGGACGGTTGCTTCGGTCTGCAATGGTGCAATTATTTTAATCTCTAATCTAGAGCGCATCGTAACGATGGACGGTTTAACGGAAAATGGCAGAACCGGGTTCGCTGGAATGTGAAACGTTCGGGGAATTCAATCATTTGACTAAATTTGCATTGAAAACAAGAAACTCTTGCTGCAATCATTTCATTACACCATTTTCAATGGAACTGCTCAGTATGGAAACATTTTGCCGGGAAGCACAGCTGGCCATGCATCAACGATCCTTAGCATGGATTGCATTTCGGTGTAATGGAATTAAACGTGATCGTTTAACAAAACTAACTTTTTCACTTTGGCTATATTGAAACGTGTAAAACGCTGATTGTTCCCGGAATGGAACTCATTTCATCACCTTCAATATGGTAAAACGTTTTGGTGGTAATGAGGATAATGGAAAGTTTAAAAATTACCCTTAAATAGCCCATTGTTAAAACTGTTTTGTTATCCTTAAGCGATATATATTTGTTCTTTAAATTAAATTGATTTTTTTCTAAAACTCTCGGATACATTTGTTGAAGTACAGGAAATTAAAATCGAGTTTTTATAATTTGTAATTACCAAAATCCTCATTGCAACCTTATTATAAACTTTAAAAGGAAAAATAAATGTTGGATAGACATTTGAAAACATCCACTTTGATTGCAGTGAAATGAGATTCCACTTTCCTTGGATGAAAGTTCCGATTTTGCGAATGGAAAATCGGCATATCCTCCACTTCATCACGATCAAACGCACTTCAGAACTCATCGACACACTTCAGCAACTCAGCGTGGGCGTAAATTCAATTGATGTGCGGCCCGGGTAAACGAGCTGGTCATAAAATGCATTCCTTGATTGTTATTTCAAACAATTCAGTGGTGCTTTTTTAATTTCCAACACCCGTTCCAGTCGCATCCCTTTGCTATCGTATGGCGTGTACAGTAATAAACAGCACAACAAAAACACGAGAGTACAAGTGATGACGAAAAAAAATCAAACAAAACGAAACGAACCCAGTAAACGCCGTACAGCCGATCGCCGGTACGAGTCACGCGTGTCCTTTAATTGCTTTATGCTTCAAACGGTCATCTACTGTACTGATTTTGTTTGAGCGTGTGTTTTATACAGTGGTAGTGGTCGATGCCGTGTTGTTTTCCCCTTTTTGTTTGTTTTATATTTTATTTGCCATTCGTGAAGTTTTATTGGGATGAATCACGGGCACAATCAACAGTGGGATGTATTTTTAATTCACGCTCGCACGTTTATTATCTGCCACTAATTCCATTCGCCGGTCAGATTTGTTCGCCGTATTATGATTGATGCGATAAACAACAGCGGCCGGTTTCAGTTCCGTTGCAATCAAGCAGTAAGGAAATATTGCTTAAATTAAACATTTGCTGATCGATAGCCTTTTGTGGTGAAGGATGGAATTTAGATGGACAAAAAATAGGTTTGTTCAAATAATTGATTTTGAGAATGCGTTTGATCACTTGATCATAGAGAGAGTTTGAGTTTAATTTTGGTCAGAAAAATTCTACGAAATATATTCCGAGGTCTTAATGAACAGTCAGTTCAACAAGTGTGATGAGTTCTTTATAGACTCCAAGATATTTAAGAATAATTGGAGCAGCTCGGCGGCCGAGGAGACTAAGGCGCCAGTGTTCGAACGAGCAAGACCGAGGTTCGATTCCCATTTGAATCGTTACCCTCGTACGCAGGACTGACGTATCCTTTTGCTGGTACATTCAAGCCACGGAAGCCAGAAATGGCAGTCTTAGACCTCTCGAGGTAATAGAGCCATAGAAGAAGAAGAAAAAATGCATCTGGTTTTAAGGCATGTCTTATTAAGTTACATCGTGTTTTATCTGATTCCTCAAAAGATTTTTTCAAATATCCGACTGTGTTCAATTCAGGGTTCCTGTTGACTGTGAAAAAAGTAGTAACATCTTTGAAATGCATTGTAATAAAATCATTTGAAACAGCAAGAACTTAATCCACGACTATTTGCCTAATTTTCGTTCACTTTTCTATAAAGGTGTTGCTGATTGGTATTTATTCCTTACTGGCTGATGTCAACATCACTACTTGCATTCCGCCTGATGTATTTTTTAATTCCATCACTTTATGATGTCTTGCCATCGAAAAATATGATTTATGAGCTAGGAATCAAGAATATTATGATCTGTAGATTATAAAGAAAATCCTCATGAATTCGCTTCCATACTTTAAACCGACAGTCACATAGATCCCGAGCTCGGAACGAACCTCGAGGTGATGGGCCCAACTGTCATTCTGTGTAGAGCCCCCGAAAGGCTAAACCGCTTGAATCACTAATCACTAAATGTTCATCTTTATTTTCTAAGAATTAAAATGGTTATTAATCTCGTAGTATGTAGAGTGGAAATTTCGGGGAAAAAGCAATTAGGACCGAAACGTACGGCTATTTTTTAGTTCTATCTGTTTCCAGAAGACCAGCAGACTCTGGTTTGGTTACACAACCCATCTATACCATTAATGGGATAAGCAGCGTGCTACAAGTAAACGAACTAATCAAGCATCCTTTATCTGCCCAAATAAATAGGAGGATTGGTTGAAAGTATAAAGCTACCTTCCATCGTAACCAAAACATTAAGATCTTCCTTAAATAATTCTACGTATTTGAGGTTTGATCTAGCTGATACTAGAAGGCCCAAGCGCAGGTGTGTTATTCGGTTATCCGTTAAGGATTATACACTTTGACTGGCTTGAGAGGTTCTAAGATGCTCTGCAATTATTAAAATAAAATGCCGATAGATCTCCAAACTCCATCACAAGGTGTTTGAAGATATCAACATCTTCGATTTTGGAATTCCTACCCTGACCCATTTTTGTTTTGATTTTTAATTGTTCGTAAAGCTTCAGGTATCTTAAATTATCAAATACACTTTATCAACAGAACACTATTAGAAACTATTTATAGTGTGAAGGTGGCAAACATTCTAGCTGCAAGATTTTACTTCGTTCCATCATTTAATCGGCGATAAGAAAATTGGAATCGTGGATAAATGGCTTCCAACTTCCTTCGAACAAAATTGTGTAAATTAAACAAGTCCTTCTCCGCATAACCTCCCCCCCCCCCACGCCACGCCTTGTTATCAAATCGAACACCAACCTCATTAGCCAAACTGTGCACCATAAGTTTAAGTTTCATCCTTGCTCACATCCCCCTGCTCCTTAGTTCATAGATCCAAGCACAAATCATCTCCCAATTCCAAATGAAACCACTTATTGATAGCAAGCGATATCGTTTCCAGATCAAAATAACCCTGCCCCACCCTTCCCGCTCATTGTTCCACCTTCCAGCGTCCCCCAGGTTCTGCCTCACGTTGAAAATCAGCCCGAAAAACGCATTACGCTACCGAGAACTAGAAAGATAATTACCACTTGTAGAATAATCCCTTCCGGTGTCAACGCTAGTATCGGCACCCTCGGAACCGTGCCGTACATTCGTGCGGTACACAGTCATCCCGCAGGAAGGTTCACCATCGTCTTCGAACCCAGCGCCATCGGCACAATCGCACGGATACGGTGGTGGTGGTGGAAATTCGAAAATCTCATTAATTTTTACGCTCGAACCGGAACTTCCCGAGCGTGCCCGCGGTCTCCATGGGATCGACGGTTCCCCGGCCGGGTAGGGTGGAAGTGGTGGCGACGGTGGTGTCACATAACGTGGCCGCGGTACGTCAACCGGATGCGGCCCATTGTCGGTGGGCGATGCTTCACGGCGATAATGACTGCGAACGCTTTTATTATCATAATTACAGTCGGTTGGCCGTACGGGCTGCTGATGTTGGTACCATTGGTCGGTGCGCCTTTGAAGGTTATCATTAGCGTTCCGGTGGTTCGCAGAATCGTTGTCACCGTACGCAACATGTGCTTCCTGGTCCGGGGTACGGTCACTTCCTGGACGGGCGGGATCACCATGGTTGCGATGGTAAGCATCGGCACCCGGTCCCGTACTGTCCGGTGACATTCGCTGACAGACGAGATCCCTTGGAGATGGCCGGTGCTGGTGATAAATTTGATTTGAATTTAAATTAATCCAATTACGATTTGGCTGATTTGATACATTTAATGCTGACGAATGTGGCTCGCGTTGGTTTTCGGTGATCCGTCGTCTATCCACCGGTGGTGGTGTTGTTGTTGATCCACTGCCTGGCACCCGCATCGTGCCGTTGCTGTCCGTGTCTGTAATTAGTTTTTCATTGTAATTATGAAACTCGTCCAGCGCACCAAACCGGTGACCGGTGCAGTTGACGTTACTGTCAAATTTGTGGTCCGCTCGTTCGATTTCTACACCGGCCTGGAGTGGAAAGTTTGGGACGGTGTCACCCCGAGCCGAAGCGACCGGGAATCGGTCGAACGGGTGGTGCAAGTGTTTGTCGAAGTAATTAGTGGTCAGCTGATCGGCCCCGATCGTTACCGCTGTTGGCGGGATTGTCGCACTGACGGGACACGTCACCGTCGGTGAGCTGTGGCCATTGGTGCAACTTTGTGTCGGCGGTTTCGTTACGTCGGACGGCGTATCCCGTCCGTATCTATCAATATTTAAATTCCTGTCCGTATTTGAATTTAAATTGAATTCGTGATACGCCTCAACCGCATCGACGTCCTCGTGCTGGAGTGCCTCAATGCAGCTAACGTCGGTCACGGTCTGGTGGCGTTGAAGCGTACCACTGCGTGGTGTCGTCCGTCCGGTGGAAGGCTTTAACTTGAGCGGTGGTTTCGATTCGACGCCATCTTGCCGCAGGCTTGTTGGGTGGTTTGGATGGGTTCGTTCCGGATCTGCTTGACTCTGGACGGATTTACTTCGCTCGGGAAGATGCAGCTGAGCTGTGCCACCGTAAGATGGTGTAGCACTTCTACGTCCCAGCGTGACGGGAGATGGGTCACGGTGATGCTGTCCGGTGGTAATTGTTGTGTCCTGAAACAGGCGAGGCATAGCTTCCAGCTCACCACGCACTATCTTATCCATTGGCAAGTAGTAGCGTCTCGGCGGTGGTACAGGTGGATGCACTTCCGGTCGGGTCTCAGTGAGATAATCACCGGTCGGTGCAGTAAGTGAAGCTGGTACATAATTGCTATGCAAGCCACTAGTTGGCCATTCTTCTGGTGGAGTTGAAGGACGTTGCGGCAAGGTACATCCTTCCGGGTAGTCATCATCTCGCAAAGCTCTATGATTATCGGGCCCAGCGGATGTGTTCCACGGATCGTTCCCGGTTGTTGCACCCGGTGCATCGCTTCCGTAAACATGATTATCATTTTTATCTCTCCGCTGACGCTGAGTGTCCTGCAGCAGTGGGGTGGACTGTGGCCGTTGGCCCCAGTCCGTCAGGACGACATTCTCCTTATCGAACAGCGTACGAAGTGGCTCTATTTTGTGCTGCCGGCGGATACGCTCGTCAAAGTGAATGCTATCGTGGCTACCATATCGCCGGCTGTCGATCGCAAACTCACCCCGATTGTCATCCGTCCCTGCTGGGGATGGTTCACGCTGGTGCGGATGGTTCTCGCCCGCCGACGACGGTGACCTCGGTGGCCAAAAGTTGTCGCACGACCGGTGACGTCGCTGAAGCGGACGACGATTAATCTTGAGAACGGTTTCACGGTCGATACAGGGCGTTGCCGTGGTGGTGGAGACGGGTGGTCGGGCTGGTTGCCGGGAGCGGCTCTGACGTCCGTAGCCAGCTGTTTGCCGAGCCGGGTGTGTGTGTAGCGATCGAGAATAGATAAGAGCGATAATATGTAACATGTAATTAATAACCCATCGAGAGTTCGGAAGGTACGATGGCACACATACCGGTATATGAAGGACACACATTTGCACTCTGATTCTACACGGACGCATTATCCAAACACACAAACACGTAACACGGAACACTTGTCATCACACACACGCGTAGGTGATTTATTGTACAGTTTATTAGCAGCATTGTCTTAGCCAATAGTGACAAAATGACGATTATAAACAAGAGGAGTTCATCCCTTCAACTTGGAATTTAGAATGAGTGTTTTTTCCTACTAAAATGCTTCAACATGAGCAACATGATATGATACGTTGAGTGATTGCGCTTTAAGCTCAATTTACCGCCAGCCCAGCTATGTGCGGAAAGCTTTCGCAGTTTTGTGAAATTGTCCAGAAAATACCTTTTCAAATGAGCAATTAATGATCGTTTCCCAGTGCACCACTGCTACACCACGACCTTCCCGTAGGGATTTGGGGAAAAAGCACAAAAAAAAACTTTCCGATAAAAATCTCACCCACCCACCCACTTTTTTATCGCTAATTTTTCGCCGGTGTGAGTTAGCGCACACAAAAAACCAGTGAACATTCGAGTGAGCATTCGTTTGGCTGTTGTTGTTGCTGCACCGCACTGTTAGCTCTGTTTGTGACGCCTTCTCGATTATCTGCACATCAACGCTCTCCCTATTCACCATGTATGGGCATGGGTGTGGAACAGTTTCTACCCTAGCTTTGCCGTAATTAATCCTCGTGCCTCGGTGAAACTGGTGGCAAAAAGGGGGTTGAGTAATTCAGTTCGCAGGAGGGAGGGTTTTCCTGCTGACCCATTTTCTAGTGTTGACACGGGTGAGAATGAGCAATGATGATTGATGTGAATGCGCG